>JABUQX010074974.1:0-10646 GCA_015478945.1 Trachelipus rathkii | reverse complement strand
TGTGAGGAAGACTGTATGCGGGAATTGTGGGACTGAGGGTCATTTTTCGAGGATGTGCAGGTTCCCTAGAAATACCTGTACGTTATGTGGGAAGGTAGGGCATGTGGCTGGTGGGTGTTGGGGAGTAAGACAACCTGGGATGATGCAAATGAATTAAAATGTAGTTGCTGGTGGTGGTGGTAATGCGGTAATGGAAATGTTGTTGGTAATGGTTCGGCTGTAGGGTGGGTACTAGAATGAGGTGGAATGAGTAGTGGGTATATGAATAATTCAGCCGGTTAAAGAACTGGTTCCGGGAAACGGGGCCAGGTGTAGGAGTTTAAGCTGGTGTGGACCCTTTAAACGGAAAGGGATTGGGCTGAATGAATGTTGTTACGGAAAGGATTGGTAAGTGCGGATGTATTTTCGGCTGGTCCGTTAGATTGAGTGCATAAAAGTATTAAGGTTTATTGTGGAGGAATTGAAGTGAGAGCTTTGATTGATACTGGGTGATGGTTACTAGATGTAACTAGTGTACTAAAAGTTGCGTACAATATGATAGTGAATATAACAGGTAAAGATCAGGAAAGGAGTCGGGGAAACGAATATAAGGGATTAGTTAATTTAGTACTACCGGTCATTACGAAATTTAGGGGTAGAGTGTTAAGATTGAGGTTATAAATATGGAAAGAAGGTGATTCTATGTTATGATAGTAAGAAATGAGAAGTATTGATTGTGTTAGGGTAAAGTTTTTAAAGATGAATGGGAATGTGGTTATCCATCCGATGTATGATCGATAGAGAAAAAAGGGTTAATTAAGAAGATGGGAATGTCAATGTTATGTGAATAAGGTGTGATGTAAAGGTTGAAAATGGTTAAAAGGTGTCTGGAGTGTTTTGCTATGGAAGATATGTTTCGTTGAAAGTCTGATGGTGTGAATGTGTGGAAGGTGATATAATAGTGGAACGAATGTAGGTGTGCAATTCGGACAGATAGCATGTTTTCTGTGGATGTACAAAGTATAGAGTTAGTTGAAAAGGTTGACATGTATTTGATGGAATATTAGATATGACAATCTTAAAATATTGCACAAAAGTTGCTGATGTTGAAAGAATGAGAGTGAAAGAGGAAATAAGGGGTTGGTGATGGGTCGGTTAGTTTTTTGGTTAGTTGTATTTCAGTTCATGGGGGGCAGATGATGGGGACGGTTGAAGGAGAGAGAGAATGTGGGTTTTGCTGGTGATATTGAGAGGAAAAATATGGTGTGTTGTTGTATGATAGAATAATTTGTTCATAAGCAATGGTTTGAATGAAGTAAGGAGCCAAAAGATTGTACGAATGTTGTGTGGGTGAAGGAGGAAGTGCTAAGGCAAAGGCCGATTGAGGATTTGGGCGAGGGCCGCAGTTGCCTGAAGTTCCGTATTGTGTTATTCGGAAGATTACCCCCGATTACCAGCGACCTCGTCACTTTCGCTCCCCAGTTGCCGATGAGAGATCGAAGAGCAGAATGTGAAGAAGTTTTAGAGCGAATAGGTAAGTGTGTTGGAAGAGAGTTGTGAGTCCTTGGAAATAGTCCGAATGTGGCTGTGCGAAACCTGATGGACGTTTTGAGGTTGTTGGTATAAATCGTAAGGTCGAATTGAAAAAGAACCGTGAAAGATAGGTTTACCATGTGTGTAGTTTCAGAAATGGTGTACTAGTATGTATGGGATGAAAGTTCTTTTACGAAAATGATTCTGGTTGACGTGAGGGAGGTACTATCAGATGCAACGCTGGAAAGAGAATAGGTCTAGGTGTGTCTTTGATTGTGACTGCTTTTTTTTTTCAATATTGCTAAGCGGTCAATATCCAGTTAGGAATTGAGTTTGGGCCAGTGGTGGATGGGCCATGCTCCGCGGCAGCTTTTCAGAGGGATTGAATCTCGTGTGTTGATGGAATGATCCAGTTAAAAAAATGATGATGGTGTTCTTATAGATGAATATATTAGTGGCAGACTTGAGACTTCCCCTGAGCATTTTGAAGTTACGTGAAATTGTTGTTAAAAAAGTTGAGAGGATGTAAAGTAAAAAGTGAAACACGAGAACCTTGAAGAATGTTGAATGGTTGCGAGGGAGTCTGAATTTCTTTGGGACAACAAGGTAGTGCGACTGGGTGTTAAAGAAAGCGAGGGAGGTAGAAGTTTGTGGAAGAAAAGGGTTGCGGAATTTTTCCGGAAACCAAGGATATGTTCGAGAGTTAATGGATTTTTAGTTTGGTTAGAGTTTGGAAAGGAAGTTTATGAAGAAGTCTAAGGTTAATGTTTTGGGTAGATACAACAAGTGACGTTTGAAAAGAAGAAGTACGATGTAAATGGAATGGACAGAATGAATTAGAAGCATTTGAGAAGTGGAAAAGCGGAAGTTTGCGAAAGATTTGTAGAATTAGCCATCCGTACCCTGATTAGCAGTGGATGGATGCTAAGCCACTAGAAGTGTATACAGATGGCAAGTGGGTATTGTATGGGGGGTTGTTTGTGCAAGGCAGGTGATAGCGGGATTGAAAGAAAACGACGTGATTGCATATGTGTTTGAAATGCGTTTAGTATGACGGAGCGAAAGTATTCTACGATTGAGAGAGAGTTGGCTGCTTTGAGGTTTTGTCTGAAATCGCTGCATCCGTTTTTGTATGATATTAAGTTTGTGGTGAGAACGGACCATCAACCCTTAGTGTATTTGCAGAGAATGAGGATAGTTGATAGTAGGCTTGCGAGAACTTTGGAAGATTTGAGTGATTTTGATTATGTGGTTGAATATATCCCGGGTGAAATTAATGAGATTGCAGACTTGATGTTCTAAGAATGCCAGGGAGTGTGATGAGGAATGAGTGAATAACGTTGGTTGTATTGATCCTGGAGTATTTGCTCTAAGGGATTAATGAAAAGGGAAAGGAAAGTTGTGAATGATTCTATGTTTAAAAGTGTGTTGTATGGTTTACAGAATCTATCCAAGGAAAGTTTGTTGGTTTTGAGAATGCCTGAGAGTATAGAAGAAGTGCGGAGGGAAAGTTTTAAGTGATGAGAGTGTGGCAAGCAAACCTGACAGATTAGGAGTTAAGAAGGGCGACGGTCATTGCGACAGGTATCGGTAAGAGAGTTTAAAGACTATGTGTAATGGAGGTGTGATGTCATCTGTGTTGGTTGTTATATTTGTGAGTAAATTGTAAAGTAGTTGTGTGTGTGCATTATGGCGGGGAACGACCGGGAATTTATGAGTGAGGGGATCGATAGAAATAGTGTAGGTGAGCTGCATTTACAGTGTTTGAATGGTGGGGTGCATTATAATTGGGTAATAGAGAATAAGAGTTATGATAGGAAGTATGTGTTAGAAAAGTGATAAAAGATTGTGTTGTATTTGGATGACGAGAGGCTGTGGAAAATGATTTGCTCCTGGAGATTGAAGACGTCGTATAGTGTATGTGAAAACATGGTGTATGATGTGGACAGTGGTAGAATGGCCAGTTTGAAAGTGCAGGGTAGATGGCAGGGCTATATATTGTGGGTGATTGGACACTGCGTGATTGACACTGGGTCTCAGATTTTCTTTGGTGAATGCTGTCAAGTGGTACGAAACTGAGCAAACTGACGTGGCAGATTACCTAGGAGAGGAATACAAGTTGTAAAGTAGGGATGGGGCAGGAAGAAATTGGTATAAGCTTGGAAAGAGGTTTTTGTTAAAAAGTTAGAGATAGAATGTATAGAGAAGAAGTTGGACATAGGTTGTCATGTGCTGATGAAGAACGAATGCCATATTGTTTTTGTTTGGGGATAGAATTTTTAAGAAGGAATGGGTTGTCAGTAGGACCGTACGAAATGAAAGATTGCCTGAAGGGAATCGGGAAATAGTTTAGGAATGCAGAAGGGGGGGGATGTAATGCATGACTAATTTCGTGAATGGTTAACAGTTGGTGTGGGTGATGAGGAATTGTTGAGTATGAGAGATATTGAAGTGATGCAAGGCAAGAGGAATGTCCTATGGTTTGTGAGCTGAGAAAATGTATTTTGTCGAATAAGGAAGTGTGTAGATGGTTCCAAACCAAACAAGCAAATAAGGTGTTGCGAAAAAGTTTGATGAAGCTGAATCTAGAATATGGTTGTATTATATAAGGAAAGTTACGAGGAGGAAGAGATTGTATGTACCCAGTGTTTTCTGGGTTGGGAGGGCAGTAGGTGGCTTTTAGGATTCATCGGAGAGATATGGAACATGGGAAAGTTTAAATTGTGGGGAATGTATGAAAGAGAGAGTGTTTTAACTTGGTGGGGGAAAGATAGTGAAAGAGTGGCGAAACTACTTTTGGTGGAAGAATGTTGTTGTCATGAGAGGTTGGATGTTTCTGGTTGGTTGGTGGTGTTTTGGTGTGGTTAGATCAGGAGAATGTATGTAAAAACCTCACTGTGTGAGAATGGATGTGACGTGAAAACCTTTTGAGTTAACAGTGGTTGATTGATTTGTTCTTTGCCGTGGACTGGCAGTGTTGTAGCGAATCCGGTAGTGTTGGTAGACACAACACCAACACACCAACGAACACCAGTTGATGGTATAGATCATAAGAGGTAAGTTTGCGCTATGCGTAGTGCGAGTGAAGAAAGACTAGTGCGAATAGCTAAGGTGTAGGGAAGTTTTTTTGCCAATGGTGTATGTAAACGAAGCATTGTTGATAGTGTAATGACCAGATTGTGGACAAGGCGTGTTGAGAGCAGCAATTATTGTTGAGGGATTGGGCGGCGTGTCGACGGTAATTGAACATTGTTGAAAAACGACGCACGTAATGCCTAGTTCGAAATGGTTTGGCCTGGAAAGAACTGTACGAACGTTGAGTTTGAGATGTTTACGAATGATGAAGTCGAGCGAAAAAGATGAATGGGAATTATCTGGATAGGAACGAAGCTTTGTGTTGATGATGGATGAGCGGAGACCGCGCATTAAACTAATCAATAAATTGGAGCTGCGCTTGGACCATCCGTATAGGAGCGAAGCGCAGTAGGGACGGCAATATGGTTGTGTTTGTGAATAACTTCAAACGTCAAAAGGAATGTAGTGAAAAGGTCAAAATTAAATTTTGTGCCTTTATAAGTGTCCTCTAGTTATTGGTATTCAACTTTATTGGTGTTATATTGAATTAAGGTATTTCGGCGTTGAGAAAGAGATTGAGATTGAAGAAAGTTTTTCTTTTGCATCGTTCTATTTCAAACCTAGCGTAGGTCGTAAGCCAACTTGGAAAAGATTTATAAGGGGGCGCGTGGAGATAAAAACAACCTCTCATTTAATATTGGTGTTGACTCATTCGAACGTTGTATTATGTTCAATTCGTAGGATGTATTCAAGTAACGTCATGTCCTATTGCAAGGTCCCAGCATTTCGTACACTCGTGGTTACGTCAGCACTTTCCCGAAAATGCAACATATTAAAATTCATGGTGATAGGGGAAAATTTGTTCCCTTGCCGTTGAGGATGAGATGGTGATGGGAGACAAACTGGGAGCTCCTTTATTTAAAGTTACACTACCAAGTTTTCGCATTTAGTTTTGATCATAAAGTTTAGTGTTTAAGGTCCTGGTCAGTGTTTTTTCCTGCCGATTTCTTTGGCGTCGGGATTAACGTAGTGGCTATTTGAAATGTCTTCGAGCAGGTTGACTTTTCCACAAAAACTTAAAGAGATAGGAAAATATTTCCATCCCTTCATACAGTTCACACGAGTTCTACCGATCAATCTAGTCTTTTCCAAGCTTTTAGTAGGAGGCTCTTGTCTCTGTGGTTTTTTGCGAATGTGCGCACTCATCAGAGGTATCAGCCCAAGAGCCCAGGAACCTTTCGAAGGCTCACTGATGGAACGTAAAGTCTGGTTTATTGGAGATGGTCCTACTTGACTTGTCGTGTGAAGAATAAAGAATGAGTGAGTGATGTCGAAAAATGGGCACAGTTTAGTTTATGCTTTGCGCCCATTTTAGGAGAGAGTACATAGCTACACCCAAAAAAAAATTATATAATCGAAGAAGAAGAAGGAAGAAGGGGTAATTCGGAATAAGAAAATAGGAAAATGTAGGGAAAGAAGAAAAAGGAACAGAAAAGAGAGAGATTAAAAAAGAAGAAAGTGAAGAGGAAGAATAATAAGATAAGGGTTCGTTGATGAGATAAAAAAAGACTAAGAAGCAAGAACAGAATAGGGAAGAAGGATAAATGAAAAAGTAAGTGGAAGCTAGACACATGCCTAAGGATCAAGAGAGCCTTAAAACAAGAACAAGACACCAAATATCTAGACAGAAATACAGAACAAATGAAACCTTTAGAGGTAAGAATCAAGATCATACGACCAAGAGCCAAGGAACCGGCAAGTACAGATACCCAAGAAAAATGAGAAAAGCGAAAAAATGATAAAAAAGGGAACGACAGAAGGGCGAGGAGAAGAAGGATAGACATACGTCAGAAGATCTTAAACGGACAAGAAAGGAATAGAGAAGAAAGAGGAAGGTTTAAGCAGTGAGGAATAGGCTAAGTGCTAAGAGAATTAATGGAGAAGGGAGGGAGGGAGAACATCGAACCCGCGCCAAGAAAACCAAGACGCACAGATGTTAAAAGAAAGATAGTCTTAGGGATAGGAATTGCAGATAGATTGATCACCCTAAGATTGGGTACAAGTGTTTGGATAGAAAAGGAAAAGAATGGTACAAAGAGTCGAAAGAAAAGTCAGAAAGAGAAGAAGAAGAAGAAGAAGAAAGAAGAGAGAGATTTAAGAAGAAGAAGAAGAAGAAGAAGAAGAAACTTAATAAATGAGAAAAGAAAAAAGAAAGAAGACAATAAAAAAATGAAAAAGAAAAAAAGAAAAAGAAAAAGGGGAGAAGGACGAGAGAGAGAGGAGAGTATATATATATGAAGTATATACATATATAGAAAGAAGATAATAAGAAAAAAATAAGTATATAAAAGATAATTCTATATATATGAAGTATTAGTAAGTGGGATAGATATAAGTATGAGGTAAGAAAGAATTATAGAATAGGGGATATAAATACGATGATAAACCTATATATATATAGTATAGGTTATAATTAATGATACAAGGATGACTAGAGTAGTTTATAGAGCCCTACTCTATAGAAGTATTAATATAAACTATTCCCTAGAACACGGTAGTCGGGATATATTAATTAGTTATAGTATTACTATAGACTATAATTAATTATAGTTAAGATAACAGTGGCGTATTCCAGGGGGCCAGTGAGGGGAGAGCAGGAAGATTTTCGCTATTTTGTATAATTAACACTGCTAGTGTAGTTAATGCCAAAGTTGGAATATAAAAGCCAAATAAATGAACCTCCACCTCCTCCTCTCTCCCCTCCAGAGATATTAATATTATTAGAATCCACTGGTAGAAAGCATTTTATTATATTTCAATAATCCGTTTCATATAAGCAAATAATCTCACTGAAAAGATAGGTAATAATAATTAATATGAGATTATATATATTAATAATATATATAGGTTGAATTATAATATATAATTTAATATATTATAATATAATATAATATATATATTATATAAATATCAGGTTTATGCAGTATATGTGGTAAAAGGATAATAGTGTGATACATATATATATTAGATTGGTATATATTTATATCATACATATAGGTTTATTCATTCCCATGTATAGGGTATATATTTATATCAGGTCACTATCCCTTTATAAAATGTGATTTACTTCTCTTAGGAAGCTGTGATTTTACCTAAAGATGTAGCATAACTGTTCAGTTCAACATCGTTGCTAAATGGAATTATCCTGAAATATATAATAACAAAAGTGCTAACGTAAATAATATAAATGTGTTAAGATGCCCCCCGATATATGTTAAATATTGGATATTAATCGCCATTATAAATACATAGATTGATAATTTGGTTACTATAATTCATGGAGTTAATAGATATAAAATTGTAATATTTTTGAGTGTTAATTAATTAATGCAAGCTGTAGACTTGACTTAATAATAAATACATAATTAAAATAATTGTCTATAGCTAAAATAATAAAAATACAAAAGGGAAAATTAATATTAGAATAATATTTATATTAGTGTTAAATAATCAAAAGAGAGTAAAATAATATTAAAGTTTTTATGTATTTATTAAAATTATGTATTTTCATAACCTCATTGATGTTTAAAAATATATCTGTTAAATAAATAAATGAATAGAATAGTTTTTAGTAAATATTGTATCATTACTAGCGTATTAATTTAGATTTTAATATATTTGGTATTGAAAGGTTAATGAAGAGTATATAAGTATATAGTTATATATATTATATATTAGAGTAATATAGTTATAATTAAATATTCTAAGGCTGTTCTGGGTTTTTACAAGTGGGAGGATAAATGCACAGTGAGGCCTGTTGGCCCTCCTTCTTAGAAAATTAATTTTATAAGGCTTCATGTAGATTACCTACCTAGCCTAATAAAATAATATACTAATTCAACCCCATACCTATTTAAATTCGAATTACTGCATGCATGTAAAATAATGTTATTAATAATGTTAGTGGACTATCCGGAAAGCCACCCACTTAATAATTTATTGACTGTGTTAAAAAGTGCTGAGAGGAGTTTGTGATTGAAGCTAATGTATATATTATATATATAAATAAATCATGTAAAAGAAGCACAATGAACGTAAGAAAAGGATACATCCTGACGTTAGAGAAATTCAATGATATGCCCGTATCGTGACATAGAGAAAAAAGAAAAGCATTCCCACATAATGTATGCGGAAGACTTCGTATACAAATATAAAAGATAACTCAATGCGAAGAAGCTGCTTCGAAATGGAGTGGACTGGAGAGCGGAGAGTACTAAACACAATTTCACTTCTGACTCAAAACTATATCCTAAGTAAAACTTAATCCTTCCAACTAGACACATCCTCACACAATCTCCTCCTATATTATTCTCACACACAATACAGCATCACCAAACACACACTCAACTTCTTATCATCTCGATGCTTCTTCGTATCCACTCCTATCCCATCTCATACACCAACATCCATCACCACACGACACATCACCCACACAATTAGCACACTTAACACCATCTCTCACAACCATCACACAACTACACATCTACTCTCTCTCCCTATCCTCTTCTCTTCATTCTCTCTTCTCTCATTCGCTCGGATTCCTCTCCTCGTACCTTTCCTCCTCCTCATCACATCTCGTTCTCTTACTCCTCTCACATATCATTCTCCATCACACTCACACTTCCTATACTATCCTCTCATCCTGCACTCAACATCACTCACTTCACCTACGAGCTACCTCTACCAGCACTAGATTTTATGATAAATTAAGAGTGAAGGATCAACTATGTATTGGATACAAAAGAAAAATTTGATAATTAATTGAAATTTATTAAACATAGTTTAAAATACTTTTTAAATATAACAAACATACGGACGCTATATTATGAATTTCTTTCTATATCCTCAGTAAATCTTGCCTCCTACTCGCGTTCTTTTTAGAAGATTATATATAATGCCAAAGTTTTGATTTTCTGCACGGGTAGAAAATTCTCTCATACTTTTATATACATACTATAGGTCATATATTGATTGAAATACCGTTTTCCCCACACATCCTAAGGACCCGTTCCATCTCTACTAAGGAACACTGCCCACTGAGTATCTTTTTATCTTAAAGAATGAGTAGAAAATCATGTAAATATGAACATTTACCTTCGGTCCTTATAATTTAATAGATATAATAAGATATAGAATAATAAAATTTTTATATTTATATACTCAAATTTCTATTGTTAGACTTAATATATATGATATATATATTAGTTATTATAAATATTTTATATATAAGTATATATATAGTAGTCATATGAAAAAATACAAATGAAGTTATTAAAAGATAATTGTGTAAAGTATATGTCCCTTGATCCTAATGAAAAAAAATATTAGTACTCTTTGATATATACCCCTCATTTCTCTATATATATATAAGTGAAATTTATCCACCTTGGGTTCTAAGAAATAGGAGATAGTGTATTATCGTGTGAGTGAGAATATATACGTATTTGAATATATTATACTTAGAGCCTGCATAGATGAAGTCAGGAAAAGATGTATATATCTCATCTATTCATCTGTAATAAGAGCATACAACAAATCGTGGAGAGAGGAGGGGAAAAATTATATGAGTGATAAAGAACCATCAGGTTGCTACAATGCTGATAGACTAACCTAGAGAGTAAGGGTTCAGAGTAATCCATGTGAGAGTATCCACTCAACTAAGACAGAGATGGCCAACATGCAAAACGAACATTTGGAGGTTTCACCAATACAACAATTTAAACGCCAAAACGGGGAAGTAGGTGGTAAACCTTCTTTAAGAATAGCGGGGGTGAAGAGGAAGCCCCGGGTTTTTGGAAAGGAGGAAAAAGAGAAGAAAGATAAATGGGAAAAAAAAATAGTATTAGTAGATAATTGGATGGATTTTCTATAAAAGTACTAATGAAAGGAATTATGTTGACTGACAGAAAATTTGCGCCATGAGACTCGTAAATATGAGGAGGGCAAACAGGATAGAAGCTAAGATGGTCCATCAGGGAGGACATTAATTTTTTATAGTT
>JABUQX010074973.1:35000-36762 GCA_015478945.1 Trachelipus rathkii | reverse complement strand
TTTGGCAAACTTTTAAATTAATCAAAATTATGACTTTTTTTTTTATTTACATAAATGCGCTTCATTGTGGAGTGTTTTTATAATAAGATGCAATTTAATTTAATTAAATATTTAAATAATATTATGTACAATCGGCTTCAGATATTTCCCACCCACCTCTATTTAATCAAATATCGAAAGTGGCTTGGGTCCAATATTTTTTTCTTCAGAGGCCCCGCCCACTTTTGCATTATATATATATATATATATATATATATATATATAATATATAATATATATATATATATATATATATATTATATATATATATATATATATAATACTATATATATATATATATATATTATATTATATATATAATATATATAGAATCTTAAAAAAAATTTTTAGTTCAGATACCCCACCGCACTATATATATATATATATATATATATATATATATATATATATTATATATTTATAACAATATATTTATATATATATTATATATATATACTATATATATATATATTATGAGTCCCCGCCCACTTTTATATATATATATATATATATATAGAATATTCTATTTTTTTTCTTCAGATGCCCCGCCCACTTTTGCTTATATATATATATATATATATATATATATATATATTTATCAATATATTATATAGTATAATAGATATATATATTATTCTATATATATTAATATCTATATATATCACCCTTTTTTTTATATATATATATATATATATATATATATATATATATATATAAAGCAATTTTGTGTAGTTGCCAAACAAGTTGGTCGAATGCAGTCTCCGCAATCAACACTGGCCAACAAAAAAAAATTTATTTTTTTGCTGCCAAGGATATTTTATTAAATTTATAGTAAATCGGGTGTGCTGATTTCAGAAATGACATTAGTTTTCCAAGATTGGCTCTAGTTCTTGAGATACAGGGTGTTCCAGATATACTCTTATACAAATATCTTTTTAATGCATATTTTACAGTAATATCGTTTTATTTCTTTTTAAGGGGGCTTACCTTTGTATATAAAAAAATTTTTTTTTCTATTTCAGAACACTATGAGTACTTCACAAAGAGCCTGTTTGAAAAAAACCCCAATGTATTCTGCTACATCTGTGGTGAATATTGCCAGGAGAACCAAGGAAGAAATATTACTAACTTTGTGAAGCAAGCATATCTGGCATACTTTGGAATGAAACTCGGAGACCAAGATAAGTCTTGAGCTCCCCATATGGTCTGTAAAACGTGTGTCGAAAATCTACGTCAGTGGAAAAATGGACGAAGAAAAGGTTTAAAATTTGGTGTGTGTGCCTTTGGTATGGCGGGAGCCAAAGAATCACCACCAGTGGACTGTTATTTTTGGTTAATGTGAAAGATATCAATCGTTACAAGAAACGTAAATTTGAGTATCCGGATTTGGAATCAGCAAGGCGACCCGTACCACACTCCGACGATGTCCCCATCCCAGTGTTCACTACACTCCCAGACCTAGGATTGTCTAATGAAGAAGATATCCAGGATTTGGTGTGCACACGTGCAGATAGTGGTAGTGAATATGAAGAAAGTACTTCTACACAGAAACAGTTCTCCCAGGAAGAGATCAATGATTTAGTACGAGAGTTAAGTCTCTCCAAGCAAGATTCTGAACTTTTAGCATCTAGACTAAGTGAAAAGAACTGTCTCAAGGCCGAATGTAAAATAACTTTTTTTCGGACAAGAGAGGTAGTACTTCTTCCATATTTCATTGAAGAAG
>JABUQX010074973.1:0-22500 GCA_015478945.1 Trachelipus rathkii | reverse complement strand
TTATATATATATTATATATATATAACCTATATTATAATATATATACACTATATACCTATATATATATATTATACTATTATATATATATTATATGATATATATATCTATATTATATATTAATTGGTACTATATATATATATAATTATACATATATATATATATAAAAAAAATTATATATAAATATTATATATATTACATAATATATATATATATTATCTATATATATATATATATAAGTATAGTATATATATATATTATAGTATATTATATATATATATATATATAATATATATATATATATATATTAAATATATATAATATTATATATATATATATTATATATAATATATATATATAATATATATATATATATATATATTATTATATATTTATACTTGATATATATATATACTATTGGATATTTAATATTTACTATTTATGTTATGTTTTATCCCTTACGTTTTTAGCTGTCTTATGTGTTAACTCGTTTATCGTTTATTGTTGCTTATGTACTGTTTAGTGGTCTTGTGAGTGTTCTATGCTTATGTTATGTTAGTTATGTTTATTCTATTGCTTGTGGCTATATTTACGTTTTGCTTTAGATTCTTCTAGCGTTTCGTGGATATCTTATGTTTGTATGTTTCCATTAGCTTTCTTGTTTACTGTTTATTGCTTTGTGCTTATAATGTTTATTATAGGTATATTATATATTACTCACTATGATATATATACTATATAGCTTATATATATTACTGTGGTTACTATACTTTGCCATTAGCCTTATAGCCTGTATATATATATATCACTTAGCTATACTTCAGTGATATATAATTATACTACTGTACTAATAAACTACAATTCTTAGATACGTTCAATTTAGCCATTAATGACAATATTTACCACTATTATCCTTGCACAAATTTACTCGTTCAGAAACCGTACATACAAGCATGTATTTGCGGTAATGATACTTTGAGCGATCTGTCGTCAGGTCTCGAGAATCACGATACTACAAATTTTGTAAAAGAACGATACCCATCGTTGCTGTGTGCATACTGAGCCGATTGCAAATGTTATTCAAAAAACGACATTTACTATTTGTTATTTGAGTCCAACAACATTTGTCCCATGATATATTAGCTTAGGTTAATACAACCGAACATAACGTAGCCATACGAAACCTAGGATCCTCTATACTTCGATTGTTAGGTGTAAATTAATTAGTTTGTTAGAGAGAGAGGACGCCTGGAGAGACGACGATTGCCATAGCCTGGGACCGAGATGAGATGACCATGACCTGAGGATGAGAACTCAGAGAGACACACACACACACACACCATGGCCCTACTACAGGGCACTGCTCTTCTGAACACACACACACACACACACACACAACACACACACACCTACATCGACACACACACACACACACACACACACACACACACACCACACCCACACTGCCAGCCTGCCTGGCCTGCCTGCCTGCCTTAGCCTAGCCACAGCCTGCCTTCCTGCAGGCCCTGCCCTGCCGTCCTGCCTGCCTGCTGCCTGCCTGCCTGCCCCTGCCCTGCCTGCCTGCCTGCCTGCCTGCCTGCAATTCCTCCTGCCTGCCCTGCCTGCTGCCATTCCTGCCTGGCCGTGCCTGCCTGCCTGCCTCTGCCTGACCTCTGCCTGACACACACCACCCACACTCGAGCACTCATATATATACTTTAGTATATATACTTAGTATACTATTACACCTATATATAGGTAGTATATATAATATACTATATATATATATACTATTGTATATACCTTGACCTATTTAGTACTATATCATAGTATACTATCTTTTGAGTATATATACTACTAACTTATATGTCACTATTATGTGCTATATCATTGTATACTACTGTATCCTATTTAGTCTCTTGCTATATATTAGGTATATCATTATATATATATATATATTCAGTGTATGCAGCTGAAAGGCTGAGATTTTATGTCTTAAAGATAGAAGGAGTATGAACACGAATGCGAAGATAATTTTGAAAATGAGTAAGCTCTAGTGGAGATATCTCAAGCTTTTCAAATTGATTTTTCTATATATTATTTTTTTACTAGTTGTGAGGTCACCCATATTTTTTGCCAAAGAGAACGTTAAATTCTTTAAAAAATTATGAGATTTCACTCTTATTTTTACGGAATAGTTTTCTTACTCTCAATAATAACAGACCTTAAACATCCCTCTGTTTAGATAAAATGAGGTGCGAGAAACGATATATAACATCAGGAATGTTGTCTATATCATAATATGGTAAATATTATATAATGAACTTCTTTATATACATTTCGAGCGTAAATGTCAAAATGAATGAGACGATGTACGCACAGATATTAAAGTAATATCGTTCAAAATGCGTTTATTAAATTGTTTAAAAAAGAAATACTATTATTTATAATTAACAGGTTTAATTGTTCTCATTTCATCTGTTTCTTTAACAGGCGTTCCTATTTCTTCTACTTTGTTTGATGCACGTTATGATATTCGTCTATACCTATATATTACCTATAAAATATTGTTACTAGTTAAAGACTACATTCATTAGGAACAATTTGCAATGATTTCCCATGTTGATTAACAGAGGGAAAATGGTTTGAAGGATCAATAGTGCTTGCACTCGTCTCTGAATACAATATTGCTTGTTGCGATTTATGCAATGCAAAATATTTACTGCCCCCTCCTTCAGAACACTATTTTATATGTATTAAAATGTTAATTGCTAAAATATTCACTATATTTTACAACATAAAACGTAAATACTGCTTTTTTTAATTACATTTCTCGTAATAACTGACGACAACAGTTTTAACATGTGCTTCATTTTCATCTTCTTTTAAATTAAACCTTTTCATGCACACTTGAAAGTTGATACCGAAACCTCTAATCATTAAAAGATAATTATTTTTTTAATTAATCTTTAATAAAATGAGTAATAACTACTTGATTTGTTTTTCAATTTGAAATCCATTTCTCATTATGGCGGAGAGCGAAACCAGTTGCGATGCTATTATTATTGGCCAACAAAGATTTTGCGGCATAACATTTGAAGGTCATTTTATAGCGACTAACCTGTGCCCCTTGATTCCGGAATATGACCTCCGCCTAGGATTGGTCTCTTAAGTTTCTGGAAGTAACTTAGTGTGATACAGGTGGGAGTCATTAATCTAAATAAATCATATTTATATTAACACAACCTTTAATATATTATGTTATTGAGGTTGAATAAGGACGATAATAGTTCAGAGGAAAAAATTAAGAAAAGATAAAACAGTAGAGGTATATTGGTAATTATCAAAATTTGTTTTAAGGAGTAATAAAAACAAACTTTTGTTCTTGATAATAGGTCAAAAACATCAAGTCGAAGAAATACAACTTTAAATACACAAATATAAAAATGCAATATAACAAAATTCTGACAATGTGTCTTAAAATGCTTGTTGCTATCTTGTGTGCAGAATGGTTAGTGAGCTGATCACGTTGAGAGGCCCATTACAATAGTCTGCCATCATGTGTTGTATCCCATCTTCCTTGGCTATCCTTTCTCCATCACCTTTGATATTCTTGATGTGATAACTCTCCCTTGTTTCTCCTCTCTATACAATCAATTTTCCTTCAGATTTATTTCCTTGCAAATCCTCTGATCTAAGTTTGACTATGTAGAAAGTGAACTTTTTATGTTCATATTAGCATTCAACAAATTTTTTGACAGCTCTCGATTATGCTAATTTCTTCTGACGAGTTTCTACATCAGTTGGCAGAATTATGGATAGTAGCCCTCAAGAACAGCTTATAAATAGATCTTGAAAAACAACCACAACGACAAACTTTTCCGGCAGATGCTTCAATTTTATCAGTCTATGGAAATTTTTATGAAATTGTCATACTCCTACTGATTGATCACCTTGGACAAAAATTTGAGGCCCGCTACAAGATTCCAGCCGTTTGAGTTCTCCATACTCTAACCCTGTTTGAAAAAATTTGCAAATTATTATAAACCTTTCGACAACGATTCACCCCAAGGGGTCGTTCTCTAGGGCCCTAACAATTGCATTCATCAGAGATCCTTAAGTTATGATGAGAAGTGGATGAGGATAAAATAAGTTTTATTCCTCTCCTTATTCCAAACCAGTTGGTTCCTGTTAATGATATTTGATGCACCTTAGCAGTCATATTTTGCCTAGCGGAAGACTACATATCATACGGATAATTTTTCCAAAAGATTGGTCTTCTTGGGTAGCCCAACTATGCCCACAATGCATATGAAAACAAGGTAACCGTTAGTATTATCCACTTTGCTAGCGCAAGTAAGATGATATGGACTATCTTCTAAATCATTACGGCATTATAGACCACTGGTGTTTCAATTTTCGTTTAATTAATCTTAAGCTCTGAAAGATTCAATCTTATATTTTCGAGTATTTCTCTTCAGTTTTTGTGAGTGACCTGATTGGGAATCGATGTATAAACTACTTGATAATTGTTCAATAAAAACACCCACTTCATAGCTGTCTCGTTGGAATATTTCCATTAAACAATCGGCAAATTTTGACTGGTCGGTATTTAGGTAACCCCATTTGGGGTAGGAGTCCAGGGATGTTTTCCTACTAGTATTACTAGCGTCTTCTTCTTCAATGAAATATGGAAGAAGTTCTCCCTCTCTTGTCCGAAAAAAAGTATTTTAACGATTCGTTCCTTAGAGACAGTTCTTTTCACTTAGTCTAGATGCTAAAGGCTCAGAATCTTGCTTGGAGAGACTTAACTCTCGTACAAAATCATTGATCTCTTCCTGGGAGAACTGTTGCTGTTTAGAAGTATACTTTCTTCTTATTCACTACCACTATCTGCACGTGTTCACACCAAATTCCTGGATATCTTCATCAGACAATGCTAGGTCTGGGAGTGTAGTTGAACACTGGGATGGGGACATCGTCGGAGGTGGGTACATGTCGCCATTGCTTGATTCCAAATCCGGATACTCAAATTTACGTTTCTTGTAACGATTGATATCTTTCACATTAACCAAACAAAAATAACAGTCACTGTGGTGATTCTTTGGCTCCCGCCATACCATGGGCACACCAAATTTTAAACCTTTTCTTCGTCCATTTTTCCACTGACGTAGATTTTCGACACACGTTTTACAGACCATATGGGGAGCCCAAGATTTAAGACTCAAGGACTTATCTTGGTCTTCCGAGTTTCATTTCCAGAAGTATGCCAGATATGCTTGCTTCAAAAAGTTAGTAATATTTCTTCTTTGGTTCTCCTGGCAATATTCACCACAGATGTATCAGAATACATTGGGGTTATTAAAACAGGCTCTTCGTGAAGTTACTCATATTGTTCTGAAAATAGAAAAAAATAAAGTTATATACAAAGGTAAGCCCCTTAAAAAGAAATTAAACGATATTACTGTAAAATATGCATAAAAAAAGATATCTTGTAATAAGAGTATAATCTGAATACACCCTGTATCTCAAGAACTAGATCCAATCTTGGAAAACTAATGTCTTTCTGAAATCGGCACAAACCCGAATTTACTATTAATTATTTAAATAAATAAATATCAAAATATTGGCAGCAAAAAAATAAATTTTTTTTTGTTGGTCCAGTGTTTGAATTGCGGAAGCTGCATCGACCAACTTGGTGAGCCACTACACAATAAATTGCTTTATTATATATATAAATATTAATATATATATTATATTATGATATATATATTATATATATATATATATAATATATATATATATATATATATATATAATATATATATATATATATAATATATATATACTATATATGAACCATTAAATAAAGCCATTATTATAATAAATATTATAATAAATTAAAAGAAGCAAAAAGGTGGGCAAGGTATTGTTCGGCATTTTCGGAACGACCAAAAAAAGTAGGAATAAATTATACTATTATTATATCAATTGAAATATATATATAATATATGTGATCATTTATCGAGCGTATATATAATAGTATATATATATATAATACTATAGTTGATATTATATAGTATATAATATATATTTTTATTATATACTATATATATAGGTGGATATATATAATAACTTAGTATATATATAGCAGGCACGCAGCCATTGAACAGAACTGGGGGGCACAGGCCCAGGCAAGAAGACAGGCCCGCCTACTGGCAGGCAGGCCTAGCACCTGATCACAACAAAACCGTCATAAGACCCCAGAGTTCAAAAAACTTCAGGCTGCACTGCTCTGCCTGCCATCCTTGTTCCACACTTGCGCTGCCTGCTACTGACCTCCTGTTCACTGGCTCTTGGGATTTAACCTAGGGTTTCCTTGTCCTTGCCTGTCTGCTGCGCTGCTGCAGTATTCGTTACCATAGCAATGGCTGCGACTGATACATTGACATGCCTGCCTGCCTGCGTTCTCCGCCCTCCCAGAGCCAATGCCTTACTTGCATATATAACAACTAGAAATATTTGTTATCCTTGCCGCACGCCCTGCCTGCCTGCCTGCTTGCCTACCTGCCTGCCTGCTTGCCTGTCTGCCTGCCTTAGGCTGCCTGGCCCTGGCCCACGGGCACTGCCTGGCCCATGGCGCGTTCGGCAAGGCTGCCTGCCTGGCCAGGCTGGCCCTGCCACTGGCCCCTGACCTGCGCTGACCTGCCTGCGCACTGCCTGCCTGTCGCTGCGCGGAATCCAAGAAAGCAATTTTTCTTGATCAATATTTGCTAGGGACATGGTTTATGAAGTCGGAGGCAGGGCTTTTTTACGTTTTAGTGCTAGTGCAGGTCTAGGTACAAGCCAGGGTATGAATTTCGTCTGATGACGCACTGATGCATTATGCAAAGAAAGGGGCATGGCAGAATGGGGAGGCAGGCAGGGCAGGGGACAAGCAGGCAGGAGGCAGAGACCAAAGAGGCAAGGCAGGCAGGGCAGGCAGTATTTGGAACACAAGGAATCAGGGTGAGCACAATACAGGAGCACACTTTGCATAGAGTCGAACATTAGGACCATAAATGGAATCAATAGGCAAAGTGATCAAAAGAATCCGGCATAGTGTCAGGTATTTCAAATAAACTGCCTGGGGCACGGCAGCCTCGCACTGCTGCCTGCCTGCGGCACTGGGCCACCTGCCTTGACCTGCCTGCCTGGGCACCCTGCCGCTAGGGCCTGCAGGAACGCTGAGCCCGCCTGCTCTATCCTGGCGAATAGAACCACAAAGCTCATTCTGGGCTAGGGGCATAGTTATGTCAGGCATTTGGGGACATCATTTTAAGGTGTCCCTAGTTTTGACGCAGAAGAGTCAAAAAACTTTAAAATCAAGAGGTATCTTGAAATAAACACGCTAGAGTTTGAGACTTTCCTCGGAGAGTGTGTATACCAGGTGTGTTGCTGAATCGACGCAAGTGGAATTTCTATTAGAATTTAAATAATACCCATCATTTATCGATTTATAGAAAGGTTATGGGAAAAAAAGAAGTAAAATAGTTGAAATAAACACTTTGTTATGAACTTAAATATAAATAGTAGAACATCGATAGTGGTTATTTCAATTGAAAACTTTGCCTGCCTGCCTGCCTGCTCTCCTGCGAATAACAAATATCTTATATATTTTTGGGACATTTAAACCTGTCCCATTTTACGAATAGTCAAAAAAAACTTTAAATCAAGAGGTATCTTGAAATAAACTCCTGATTTGAACTCTGGGGTTTATACGTTTTGTGATACAGTGAATTTCTTTTTGATAGCTATTATAGAAAGGTAAATTTGAAAAAAGAAGTAAAATAGTGAAATTTGATAGC
Source organism: Trachelipus rathkii (assembly GCA_015478945.1). Taxonomy (NCBI): domain Eukaryota; kingdom Metazoa; phylum Arthropoda; class Malacostraca; order Isopoda; family Trachelipodidae; genus Trachelipus; species Trachelipus rathkii. Next base: position 14,656 of record JABUQX010074973.1, on the reverse strand, counting down.
TATTATAGAAAGGTAAATTTGAAAAAAGAAGTAAAATAGTGAAATAACACTTTTGTATGAACTTTAAATAGTAAAATAAGAACATCGATATGTATTATTTTAATGAACTGCCTGCCTGCCTGCCTGCCTGCTTGCCTGCCCTACCTGCCTGCCTGCCTGACTGCCTGCCTGCCTGCCTGCCTGCCTGCCTGCCTGCCTGCCTGCCTGCCTGCCTGCCTGCCTGCCTGCCTGCCTTGCCTCGCCTGCCTGGCCTAACTGCCTGGCCTAACTGCCTGCCTGACCTGCCTGCCTGCCTGCCTTGCCCGACATACCTGCCTGCCTGCCTTGCCTGCCTGACTGCCTGCCTGCCTGCCTGCCTGCCTGCCTGCCTGCCTGCCTGCCTGCCTGCCTGCCTGCCTGCCTGCCTGCCTGCCTGCCTGCCTGCCTGCCTGCCTGCCTGCCTGCCTGCCTGCCTGCCTGGCTGCTGCCTGCCTTCCTGCCTGCCTGGCCCCCGAATGCCTGCTTGCCTGACTGCCTGCCTGCCTGCCTGCCTGACCTGCCTGCCTGCCTGCCTGCCTGCCTGCCTGCCTGCCTGCCTGCCTGCCTGCCTGCCTGCCTGCCTGCCTGCCTGCCTGCCTGCCTGCCTGCCTTCCTGCGAATAACAAATATTCTTATATATTTTTGGGACATTTTTAATGGGGTTTATACGTTTTGTGATACAGTGAATTTCTCTTTGATAGCTTTTATAGAAAGGTAAATGGGAAAAAAAGAAGTAAAATGGTGAAATAAACACTTTGTATGAACTTAAAAAATAAATATAAAAATCGACTATGTGGTTATTTCAATGAACTGCCTGCCTGCCTGCCTGCCACCTGCCTGCTGCCTGTCTGCCTGACTGCCTGCCTGCCTGCCTACCTGCCGCCTGCTGCCTGGCCTTTGCCTGCCTTGTCGCCTGCCACTCCTGCCTGCCTGACTGCCTGCCTGCCTGCCTGCCTTGCTGCCTGCCTGCCTTTACCTGCCTGCCTGCAAAACCTCGCCTGCCTGCCTGCCTTGCCACCCTGCCTGCTGCCTGCATGGCCTCCTTGCCTGCCTGCCTTCATAGCGGAATAACAAATTATTCTTTATATATTTTTGGGACATTTTTTAATGGGTTTTATACGTTTGTATACAGTGAATTTTTTCTTTGATTAGGCTTTTATAAAAAGGTAATGAGGAAAAAAAAAGTAAAATGGTGAAATAAACACTTTGTATGAACTTAAAAAATAAATATAAAATCGATATGTGGTTATTTCAATGAACTGCCTGCCTGCCTGCCTGCCTGCCTGCCTGCCTGCCTGCCTGCCTGCCTGCCTGCCTGCCTGCCTGCCTTGCCTCCCTGCCTGCCTGCCTGCTTTGCCTTTCTGCCTGGCTGGCTTGCCTGTCTGCCTGCCTTGCCTGCCTGCCTGCCTGCTTGCCTGCCTGCCTGCCTGCCTGCCTGCCATGCCTGCCTGCCTGCCTGCCTGCCTGCCTGCCTGCCTGCCTGCCTGCCTTGCCTGCCTGCCTGCCTGCCTGCCTGCCTGCCTGCCTGCCTGCCTTCCTGCGAATAACAATTATTCTTATATATTTTTGGGACATTTTTAATGGGGTTTATACGTTTTGTGTAACAGTGAATTTCTCTTTGATAGCTATTATAGAAAGGTAAATGGGAAAAAAGAAGTTAAATGGTGAAATAAACACTTTGTATGAACTTAAATAATAAATATAAATCGATATGTGTTATTTCAATCGAAACTGCCTGCCTGCCTCTGCCTGCCTGCCTGCCTTTTGCCTGCCTGCCTGCCTTGCTGCCTGCCTGCACTCCTAGCCTGCCTGCCTTGCCTGGCCTTCCCTGCGTAAATAACAAATATTCTTATATATTTTTGGGACATTTTTAATGTCCCGTTTTACGAATAGTCAAAAAAACTTAAAATCAAGAGGTATCTTGAAATAAACACCTGAGTTGAACTCTGGGGTTTATACGTTTTGTGATACAGTGAATTTCTATTTGATAGCTATTATAGAAAGGTTAATGGGAAAAAAGAAGTAAAATAGTGAAATAAACACTTTGTATGAACTTAAATAGTAAATAGAACATCGATATGTGGTTATTTCAATGAACTGCCTGCCTGCCTGCCTGCCTACCTGCCTAATATTCTTATATATTTTTTGACATTTTTCATGTCCCCATGTTTACGCCTACTTTATAACCTTTAAATCAAGGGTATCTTGAAATAAAATCTCCTGATTTTGAACTCTGGGTTATACGTTTTGTGATTACCAGTGAATTTCTTTTTGGATAGCTATTATTAGAAAGGTAAATTTGAAAAAAGAAGTAAAATAGTGAAATTTGATAGCTATTATAGAAAGGTAAATTTGAAAAAAGAAGTAAAATAGTGAAAAAAAAAACACTTTGTATGAACTTAAATAGTAAATAGAACATCGATATGTGATTATTTTAATGAACTGCCTGCCTGCCTGCCTGCCTGCCTGCCTGCCTGCCTGCCTGCCTGCCTGCCTGCCTGCCTGCCTGCCTGCCTGCCTGCCTGCCTGCCTGACTGGCCTGCCTGCCTGCCTGGCGTCCTGCCTGCCTGCCTGCCTGGCCTGCCGGCCTGCCTGCCTGCCTGCCCTTGCCTGCCTGCCTGCCTGCCTGCCTGCCTGCCTTGCTGCCTGCCCTGCCTGCTGGCCTGCCTGCCTGCCTGCCTGCCTGCCTGCCTGCCTGCCTGCCTGCCTGCCTGCCTGCCTGCCTGCCTGCCTGCCTGCCTGCGAATAACAAATATTTCTGCCTACCTGCCTGCCTGCCTGCCTGCCTTGCCTGCCTGCCTGCCTGCCTTCCTGCCTGCCTGCCTGCCTGCCTGCCTGCCTGCCTGCCTTGCCTGCCTGCCTGCCTGCCTGCCTGCCTCCTGCCTGCCTGCCTGCCTGCCTGCCTTGCCTAGCCTTGCCGTGCCTGCATGCCTCCTGCCTGCCTGCCTGCGAATAACAAATATTCTTATATATTTTGGGACATTTTTAATGGGGTTTATACGTTTTGTGATACAGTGAATTTCTTTTTGATAGCTATTATAGAAAGGTAAATGGGGAAAAAGAAGTAAAATGGTGAAATAAACACTTTGTATGGAACTTAAATAAATAATATAAAATCGATATGTGCGTTATTTCAATGAACTGCCCTGTCTTGCCTGCCTTGCCTGCCTGCCTACCTGGTCTTGCCTGCCGGCCTGCCTGCCTGCCTGCCTGCCTGCCTGCCTGCCTGCCTGCCTGCCTGCCTGCCTGCCTGCCTGCCTGCCTGCCTGCTTGCCTACCTGCCTGCCTGCTTGCCTGTCTGCCTGCCTGCCTGCCTGCCTGCCTGCCTGCCTGCCTGCCTGCCTGCCTGACTGAACTGCCTGCCTGCCTGCCTGCCTGCCTGCCTGCCTGCCTGCCTGCCTGCCTGCCTGCCTGCCTGCCTGCCTGCCTGCCTGCCTGCCTGCCTGCCTGCCTGCCTACCTGCCTGCGAATAACAAATATTCTTATATATTTTTGGGACATTTTTAATGGGGTTTATACGTTTTGTGTAACAGTGAATTTCTCTTTGATAGCTATTATAGAAAGGTAAATGGGAAAAAAGAAGTAAAATGGTGAAATAAAAACTTTGTATGAACTTAAATAATAAATATAAAATCGATATGTGGTTATTTCAATGAACTGCCTGCCTGCCTGCCTGCCTGCCTGCCTGCCTGCCTGCCTGCCTGCCTTCCTGCCTGCCTGCCTGCCTGCCTTCCTGCGAATAACAAATATTCTTATATATTTTTGGGACATTTTTAATGTCCCATTTTACGAATAGTCAAAAAAACTTTAAATCAAGAGGTATCTTGAAATAAACTCCTGATTTGAACTCTGGGGTTTTAGCGGGTTTGTTGATGCGCCGTGCTGAAAATTCTCTATTTTTTGATATAGAAATGTAATTAAAAAAAAGCAATATTTAAGTTTCATTTAAAATATAGTCAATTTTAGAGAAATTAACATTTTATTAATAGTATAAGTTTAATAATTAATATATTTATTTTGTAAATAAAAGAAGTTAAAAATAGTGAATATAAAACACTTTATGTATATGAAATACTTAAATAGGTTAATAAATAGAATCAATATTCGATAATGTATTGATTATTTAATCTATATAATGATACTGGCCTGCCTGCCTGCCTAGCTAATATACCTGCTATATATATTATATATAGTATTTATATATATATAATGATTGTCGACCACAATGAGCTCTGGCGTCGGCGCGTGAGCCTCCTGAGACGAACATAGCATAATATTGGACCCAAGCCACTGTTCGATATTTATGGACTGTACAACTAGCGCGTGCCTGCCTGCCGTTTCCGTGGGAACATCATTGTCTGTGCACAGCTCGCGATCTGTGGTCACATTCTGGTTATCTTACTGACTCATTGTCAATAACTGCAAATGTTCACATTTGGCTTCCTTATCTCTACACTAATACTCCAATGTATAGGCGCCACTGTCTGAATGTTGACACTGATCCATGAACACTGAACCTAGACTGAACAGTTAGTGAACATGATCCTGTGATCCTTTAGACTCTCTGAAACCTGTGCCTTTCTGACACAATATTACTATAGCAAACTGTCTGGTCTTCTTATTATATTGTTTGGCGCGCCGTGAAGACATATTTTGAAATATAGAGAGAGATTGTTTTGTAATCGGCTTGTCATGATTCGAGCCGGCAGTAATGATCGCTTATCATAAGTAGGGTAGAATTTTGTTTTGCTCATTAATCATAAGCTAGTGAGTACGAAACAGAAGGTAATTAGTGTGGACGAGACATTTTGAAAGAAAGTTTATGTAAAAATGTGAAATAAACCTTTGATCATTGTAATTATATTTTATATTTTCGAATTTCCATATATATATTAAATATCGGTATTTGTTGAGATTTCTATGTGTGCTCTCTGTAGACCTTCTCGACCTTGACTACATATGAACTTCATATGCTCTGGTTAATCTACTTACCTGTGCTCTGCGCTCTGTGCGCCGTGTGAGATTCACTGTCCTGCTCTGCCTTATGCTGTAGTTCGCAATTAGTCTATTGCATGTAAAATAGGAATGGTGCTTCACTTGAACTCTCATGAGCGCTATGTCTCCTTGCTTAAAGCTACTGTCTTCTGTCTTATGTCGAGTGTTCTTAGGTTTGAACCTATAACGGCTTAACTCCTTACCTTGACTTTTCCGATAGAAATATATGGCAAACTAGACAACTAAGAAAACACTCGTGGCCAATGTGGCTGACATAGTGAGCGCCTATGCCTGTGTGCTTCGTGAAAAAAAAACGTTAGCACTGACTGTTTTGTCCGTATCTTCCTGCCTGCACCTGCCTTGCCTGCCACACCTCGCTGCCTGTACCTGTACCTGCCCTGCCCTGTACTTGCCTGTCCTTACTACCGCGTATAATAACAAATATTTACTTATAATATTATTTTTTTGGGACATTTTATTTAATGGGTTTTTATACGTTATATGTGATTAAACATGTGAAATTTTTTCTTTGATAGCTTATACTTTATATATGAAATAGAGTAAATTGGGAAAAAAAGATATATAAGTTTATTAAAAAATTTGAAATTATAAACACTTATTATTTTATGAACTACGCCTTAAAACATTTAGCAATGAATCGTAGGAGATTAAATTATCATAATATAATACTCCCTTCCTTGCCCTGCCTGCCTGCCTGCCCTATTCCTGACCTGCCTGCCTGCTCATCTTGTACCTGCCTGTACCTGCCTTGCCAGCCTTGGTCACTGTCACTGCCTGCCTGCCTGCTGGTATACCTACCTGTACTCATGTCACTGCTTGCCTTAGTTCTGGCCTGCCTTGGCCTGCCTGTCACTGTATCATAGCCTGTACTCTGCCCTGCCTGCCTGGCCTGCCGTTGCCTGCCTGCTACTGCTGCCTGCTACTGCCTATTGACTTTGCCTGCCTGCCTGGCCTGCCTGGCCTGCTCCTAGATCACTCTAGCTCACTGCCTTGAGTCATACTTGATACTGACCTCTTGGTCTGCGGCTGTTCTGCCTGCCTGCTAGTTCAGAAACATTTTCTTGCTCCGCCTTAACCTTCGTATGTAAATCAAATAGAAATAATATAAACTCGTTTTTCTAAATATTTGTCTTTGGTGTAACAATTAAAGCTTCTTTTTATGGTGTTCGCAGAGGCCGTGATTATTAGGATTTAATGTTGTGAGAAAAACATAGAAGAAGAAAATGAGAATATTCTTCTGAGGCCGTTTGATAGCTGTCATCCTCCTTAAACATAAAGCAACGTATAGAAAGGTAAATGGGAATATATATACGAAAATGTTAAATGAGTGCTTAGTATATATAAAATAGAACTAATATATTGATATATGTTAGAGAGAACTTTGTTGGATATGATTAGATGGAATATAAGAAATAATCTCGATTTTTGCGCGATGGCTTTTATCTCCTTTCCTCTTAGGTCCAGCGTGGCATGACTCATAGCCACTGGACTAGACCACTCGCGGCTGCTGGAAGAGGCAGATCTAGCCTTGACTGCCTTAGCACTGATCCACTGTCTGCGTGCACTGTGTCGTTGCACATAATGCAACATCCTGGCATCTGACTGCGACAAATCTCGCCACTCGCGCACTTCGCTCGTCAGCACAATAGAAAACAAAATGTGATTATTCTTAATTAACCTATTTATACATTTGTTGAGACATTATAATATAATTATAAGCTCACCGTTGCTTAATCCGGAACTTGGGTACCAAAGACAGAGAAAGAGCTATATAAGAATCAAGAAATCGAAGTATGAATATACGCTTAGTGAGATAAACATGCTCTTGAAAGCATTTGAAACTATCTGGGGGGTGTTTTAATACGTTTTATGCTGATTAATCTCGCAAGTTTGAGTGCGTAATTATACAAGTATCGTGTGATTAGCTCATTAAATAATGAGAAAGTGATTAATAGAGGGTTATAAAAAGAAGTAAAATTGAGTGAAATTATTAAGAACACTTGTGATGAACGGTGTGAACTAATTGATGAAGATGGTAGCAAAATCATACAGAATCACAGTGATGAGTATCATTGTGAAATTACTGATACACCATAGGCTAGCTCCGCACGCGTGCCTGGCTTTTTCAGCCTATGTAGCGCTATTGAAAGTTTTCTCGAGAAAATATAGAATCAAATTTCGTTAAGGCTTCCATACTAAAAGTAAGGGAATTTAAGTTCCACGGTGACTTTTTCAGTGTCGTTAACATTCTGAACCACAATCTCATTACGAATACGGTTCAAAAATGAACAACTTTAAATCAAGAGGTATCTTAGATATCTACAAATCTCTTGACTTGATTAGAATTACTTTGCGCGTTTTATAACGTGTGTGATGATACAGTGGAATATGTAACGTGTATTTTGATAGACTATATTCATAGTAGAGACTGGATTTTTCATTATTTGACTAGATAACATTGAGCAAGATTGAGGATACAGAATAGTATGGTATATTGGTGTTAGTCCTAAATCATATAGAAAGTTTATATAACTTTAGAAAAAAGATTGACGGAAAAGGCTTTTATAGGAGAAACATTTTTATCGAAGAGAGTTGAAAAGCACATATATAGAGTCATGAGACAGAACTTAAGATAAGTTATGGATAGAACACTTTCGTATATATTGTTGTTGTCACTTCTAGTAAATAAGATCGAATGACGTCGCTCGCATAGCACATGCCCTTAGTCACCTGCGCTTTTTGTGACAACATGCAGATCGCGACTAAGCAGGCTGCCTGTGCCTGCCTGCCTGCCTGGTACTCTCAATCGAGCATCATGCAGCTGGAATCACATGCACTGTGAGTACTCTACGACATGAGCCCTTGTGACACTTTGATCCTTAGTAATGCTCTCATGCGTGGACGCGAGCTCCGTCGCGTCTGGCCTGCCTGGCCTGCCATGCCTGCCTGCCAAGAGTTGTGTTTGAATAAACATCAGATTTTAGCTCTGGTGTTCATACATTATGTGATACAGTGAATATATTTCGATAGCTAATTATAAAATGGTAAATTGGGAAAGGGAGTAAAATCGTCATTGTCCCATTTTACGAAATAAACACTAGATTTGAACTCTGGGATTCATAGGTTATGTGATACAAGTGGAATTATATTCGATAGCTATTATAAAAGGTAATTGGGAAAAAAAGAAGTAAAATCGTGAAATAAAAACTTTGTATGAACTTAAATAGTAAATATATAAATCGATATGTAGTTATTTGCAATGGCTGCCTGGCTGCCTGCCTGCCTGCCTGACCTGCCTGCCTGCCTGCCTGCCTGCCTGCCTGAATGCCTGCCTGCCTGCCTGCCTGCCTGCCTGCCTGCCTGCCTGCCTCCTGCCTGCCTGCCTGGCTGCCGCCTGCCTGCCTGCCTGCCTGCCTGCCTACCAGCCTGCCTACAGCCTGCCTGCGATGCCTTGCTGCCTACCAGCGCCTGCTCTGCCTGGCATGCCTTGGCCTGGCCTGCTGCCTTGCCTGCCTGCCTGCCTGCTGCCCTGGCCTGCCTGCATGCCTGCTTGCCTGCCTGCCTGCTGCCGATAGCTATAATAGAAAGGTTGTTGGGAAAAAGGAAGTTAAATGGTGAAATAAACACTTGTATGAACTTAGCTAGCAAATCAAACATCGATATTTAATTTTTTTAATAAACTGCCTCTGCCTGCCTGCCTGCTGCCTGCCTGCCTGCCTGCCTGCCTGCCTGCCTGCTGCGAATAACAAATATTCTTATATATTTTTGGACATTTTTCATGTCCCATTTTTCGAATAGGTTTTTAGATTTTAGCGGAGGCATGCACTTGCAGATTTGAACTCTGGGATTCATAAGTAATGTGATACAGTGAATTTTATTAATTCGATAGCTATTATAAAAGGTAATTGGGAAAAAAGAAGATAAAATTGTGAAATAAAAACCACTTTGTTTGAACTTAACATAGCAAATATAACCTCGATATGTAGTTATTTCAATGACCTGACCTGCCTGCCTGCCTGCCTGCCTGCCTGCCTGCCTGCGCCTGCCTGCCACCCTGCCTGCCTGCTGCCTGCCTGCCTGCCTGCCTGCCTGCCTGCCTGCGCCTGCCTGCCACCCTACCTGCCTGCCTGCCTACCTTCCTGCCTGCCTGGCCTACCTTCCTGCCTGCCTGCATACCTGCCTGCCTGCTTGCCTGCCTGCCTGCCTGCCTTGCCTACGCGTGCCTGCCTGCCTGCCTACCTGCCTGCCTGCCTTTGCCGCCTGCCTGCCTGCCTGCTGCCTGCCTTGCCTGCCTGCCTGCCTGACCGCCTGCCTGCCTCCTACCCAGCCTGACCTGCCTGCCTGCCTGCCCTGCCTGCCTGCTGCCTGCCTGCCTGCCTTCCTGCCTGCCTGCCTGCTGCCGATAGCTATTATAAAAGTAATTGGGAAAAAAAGAAGTAAAAATCGTGAAAATTTAAACACTTGTATGAACTAAAATAGCAAATATAACATCGATATGTAGTTATTTCAATGAACTGCCTGCCTGCCTACCTTCCTGCCTGCCTGCCTGCCTGCCTGCCTGCCTGCCTGCCTGCCTGCCTGCCTGCCTGCCTGCCTGCCTGCCTGCCTGCCTGCCTTCCTGCCTGCATCCCATATATTCCTATATATTTTTGGGACATTTTTCATGTCCCATTTTACTTAATACAACACCAGATTGAACTCGGATTCATAAGTTATGTGATACAGTGAATATATTCGATAGCTATTATAAAAATGGTAATTGGGAAAAAAAAGTAAAATCGTGAAATAAACACTTTGTATGAACTTAAATAGTAAATAACATCGATATGTAGTTATTTAAATGAACTGCCTGCCTGCCTGACTGCCTTCCTGCTTGCCTGCTTGCCTGCCTGCCTGCCTGCCTGCCTGCCTGCCTGCCTGCCTGCCTGCCTGCCTGCCTGCCTGCCTGCCTGCCTGCCTGCCTGCCTGCCTGCCAGATTTGAATTCTGGGTTCAGACTATGTGATACAGTGAATTTATATCTGACAGCTATTATAAAAAAAGAAATTGGAAAAAGAAGTAAAATCGTGAAATAAACACTGTATGAAAACTAAATAGTAAATAATAACATCGATAGTTGTTACTTTCAATGAAATGCTTTCCTGCCGCCTGCCTGACCTGCCTTGCCTTTCCTGCCTGCCTGCCTGCCTGCCTGCTTGCCTGCCTGCCGCTGCCTGCCTGCCTGCCTGCCTGCCTGCCTGCCTGCCTTCCCTGCCTGCCTCCCTGCCTGCGTGCCTGCCTGCTTGCTGCCTGCCTGCCTGCCTGCCTGCCTGCCTGACTGACTTGCCTGTCTGCTTACCTGAATGCTGCCTGCCTGCTTGCCTACTGCTTTCCTACCAGCCTGCCTCGGTGACTGGCCTGCACTGGCCTTGCCTGCCGGTCTGCCTGCCTGCCTGCCTGCCTGCCTGCGATATGTATTATAAAAAGGTAATTGGGAAAAAAGAAGTAAAATTGCTGAAATACAACACTTTGTATGACATTAATAAGTAATATAACATCCGATATGTAGTATTTCAAATTGAAGCCTGCCTAGCACTGCCTGACTGGCCTGCCTGCCTGCCTGCCTGCCTGCCTGCCTGCCTGCCTGCTCTTCGCCTGCCTGCCTGCCTGCCTGCCTTGCTGCCTGACCTGCCTGTGCCCTGCCTGCCTGCCTGCCTGGCCTGCCTGCCTAACCTGCTCGCCTCCATGCCTGCCTGCCTGCCTGCTGCTGCTGCCTGCCTTGCCTGCCTGCCTGCCTGCCGGCCTGACTGCCTGCCTGCCTGGCTGCCTGCCTGCCTGCCTGCCTACCTGCCTGCTTTGCCTGCTGCCTGCCTGCCTGCCTGCCTGCGCCTGCCTGCCTGCCTGCTGCCTGCCTGCCTGCCGTGCGCTGCCTGCCTGCCGCCTGCCTGCCTGCCTGCCTACTGCCTCCCTTGCCTGGCCTGAATGCCTGCCTGCCAACCCTACCCTGTCTGCCTACCTACCTGGCTGCCTGCTGCCTTGGCCTGGCCCGCGAATACAAAACTCTTTATATATTTTTGGGACATTTTTCATGTCCCATTTACGAAATAAACACCAGATTTGAACTCTGGATTCATAAGTTATGTGATACAGTGAATTTATATTCGATAGCTATTTTTAAAAAAGTAATTGGGAAAAAAGAAGTAAAATCGTGAAATAAACACTTTGTATGAACTAAAATAGTAAATATAACATCGATAATTGTAGTTATTTCAATGAACTGCCTGCCGCTGCCTGCTGCCTGCCTTTGCCTGCCTGCCTGCCTGCTGCCTGCCTGCCTGCCTGCCTACCTTCCTTTGCCTGCCTTGCATACCTGCCGCCTGTCTTGCCTGCTGCCAACTGCCTGCCTACTGCCTACCTGCCTACCTGCCTACCTGCCTGCCTGCCTGCCTTGCCTGCCTGCCTGCCTGCCTTCCTGCCTGCCTGCCTGCCTGCCTGCCTGCCTGCCTGCCTGCCTGCCTGCCTGCCTGCCTGCCTGCCGGCCTGCCTGCCTCCCTGCCTGCCTGCCTCCCTACAAGCCTGCTGCCTACCGGCTGCCTGCCTGCCTGGGCTTGCCTTTGCCTGCCTCCCTGCCTGCCTGCCTGCCTGCCATATCTACCTATTATAAAAAGGTAATTGGGAAAAAAGAAGTAAAATCGTGAAATAAACACTTTGTATGAACTAAAAAAGCAAATATAACACCGATATGTAGTTATTTCAATGAACTGCCTGCCTGCCTGCCTGCCTGCCTGCCTGCCTGCCTGCCTGCCTGCCTGCCTGCCTGCCTGCCTGCCTCCTTGCCTGCCTGCCTGCCTGCCTGCCTGCCTGCCTGCCTGCCTGCCTGCCTGCCTGCCTGCCTGCCTGCCTGCGAATAACAAAACTCTTATATATTTTTGGGACATTTTTCATGTCCCATTTTACAAAATAAACACCAGATTTGAACTCTGGAATTCATAAGTTATGTGATACAGTGAATTTATATTCGATAGCTATTATAAAAAGGTAATTGGGAAAAAAGAAGTAAAATCGTGAAATAAACACTTTGTATGAACTAAAATAGTAAATATAACATCGATATGTAGTTATTTAAATGAGCTGCCTGCTGCCTGCCTGCCTGCCTGCGCGCCTGCCTGCCTGCCTGCCTGCCTGCCTGCCTGCCTGCCTGCCTGCCTGCCTGCCTGCCTGCCTGCCTGCCTGCCTGCCTTCTTCCTGCCTGCCTTCTTCCTGCCTGCTGCCTGCCTACCTGGTTGCTGGATGCCTGCCTGCCGCCTGACCTGGCGGGCCAGCAATTGCATGCCTGACATTTGACTGACTGGACTGTTGCTGCCTGCCTTTCCTGCCCGCTGCTTTCCTGCCTGCCTGCCTGCCTGCTTCCTGCCGCCTGCCTTCCTGCCTGCCTTCCTGCCTGCCTGCCTGCCTGCCTGCCTGCCTGCCTGCCTGCCTGCCTGCCTGCCTGCCTGCCTGCGTTGCCTGCCGGCCTTCCCGGCGGCCATCCTGCCTGCCTTGCCTGCCTGCCTGTTTTTCCTGTTTTCCTGCCTGCTTGCGCCGCTCACCTGCCTCCCCTACCTGCCTCCCTCGCTGCCTGCCTGCCTGCCTGCCTGCCTGCCTGCCTACCTGCCTGCCCTGCCTGCCTGCCTGCCTACCTCCTATCTGCATGCTGCCTGCCAGATCGGAATTCTTGGGCGTGCGTGGCGTGACAGAGTGTATTTATATTTGATAGCTATTATAGAAATGTTAAATGGGAAAAAAGAAGTATAAATCGTGAAATAAACACTTTTATGTAACTTAAATATTAAATATAAATTAGACAGTTTGTCTATTTCAATGAACGCTTTCCTCTGCCTTAGATTCCCGCCTGCCTGCCTGCCTGCCTGCCTGCCTGCCTGCCTGCCTGCCTGCCTGCCTGCCTGCCTGCCTGCCTGCCTGCCTGCCTGCCTGCCTGCCTGCCGCCTGCCTAGCCCTGCCTGCCTGCCTGCCTGGCTGGCGGGCTGATTTCGTGCCTGCCTGCCTTCCTACCTACTTAATGCCTGCCTACCTCCCAGCTGGCTTGCTCGCTGAGCTGCCTGCCTGCCTGCCTGCCTGCCTGCCTGCCTGCCTGCCTGCCTGCCTGCCTGCCTGCCTGCCTGCCTGCCTGCCTGCCTGCCTGCCTGCCTGCCTGCCGATAGCTAATTTAAAAAGGTAATTGGGAAAAAAGAAGTAAAATCGTGAAATAAACACTTTGTATGAACTAAAATAGCAAATATAACATCGGTATGTAGTTATTTCAATAAACTGCCTGCCTGCCTGCCTGCCTGCTTGCTTCCTGCGAATAACAAATATTCTTATATATTTTTGGGACATTTTCCATGTTTTAATTTACGAATAGATTTTAGCGGAGGAGTGCACTTGCAGATTTGAACTTTGGGATTCATAAGTTATGTGATACAGTGAATTTATATTCAATAGCTATTATAAAAAGGTTATTGGGAACAAAAGGAAGTAAAATCGTCGAATAAACACTTGTAACTGAACTAAATAGTTAAATAAACATCGATATGTAGCTTATTTTAAATGAGCTGCCTGGCCTGCCTTTGCGCCTGACTGCCTGCCTGCCTGCCTGCGCTGCTTGCCGCCTACCTGCCTGCCTTCGCTGCCTGCCTGCCTTGCCTGCCTAGCCTGCCTGCACTGCCTGCCTGCCCTACCTGCCTGCCTGCCTGCCTGCTGCCAGATTTGACATTCTGGGTTCATACGATTATGTGATACAGTGAATTATATTTGATAGCTATAAATGCTAAATGGAAAAAAGAAGTAAAATCGTGAAATAAACCACTTTGTATGAACTTAAATATTAAATATAAATCGATATGTTGTTATTTCAACGAACTGCTTTCCTGCCTGCCTGCCTGCCTGCCTGCTGCCCCACTGCCTGCTTCCTGCCTGCCTGCCTGCCTGCCTGCATGCCTGCCTGCCTGCCGGCGCCTGCCTGCCTGCCTGCCCTACCTGCCTGCCTGCCTGCCGCCTGCCTGCTGCCTGCCTGCCTGCCTCCTGCCTGCTCTGCCTGCCTGCCTGCCTGCCTGCCTGCCTGCCTGCCATGCCTTCCTGCCTGCTGCCTGCCTGCCTGGTCTTCCGATAAGCTATATAAAAAGGTTAATTGGAAAAAGAAGTAAGCGTGAATTAAACCACTTATGTATAACTTAAAATAGTAATATAACATCGATATGTAGTTATTTAAATGAGCTGCCTGCCTGCCTGCCTGCTGCCTGCCTGCCTGCCTGCTGCCTGCCTGCCTGCCTTGCCTGCCTGCCTGCCTGCCTGCTGCCTGCCTGGCCTGCCTGCCTGCCTGCCCTGCCTGCTGCCTGCTGCCTGCCTGCCTTGCGCTGCCTGCCTGCCTGCCTGCTTGCCTGCATTCCTGCCTGCGAATAACAAATATTCCTTATATATTTTTGGGACATTTCCGATGTCCCATTTTACGAAATATTTTAGCGGAGGCATGCACTTGCAGATTTGAACTCTAGGATTATAAGTTATGTGATACAGTGAATTTAATTCGATAGCTCATATAAAATGTAAGGAAAAGGGAAGTAATCGTATGCCATTTTACGCAAATAAACACTAGATTTATCTTCTCC
>JABUQX010074972.1:10000-28711 GCA_015478945.1 Trachelipus rathkii | reverse complement strand
GAGATAATAGATGCAGGCAATAGTGATCGGGATTTGGATAGGAAGTATTGCAATGGGAATTCGCGCTTAAGGATAGAAAATTAGGCTTAACAACCCTGGAAAGCACAAAATTTGTAAAACTGACCCACAACCCCCTGCAGAGTTATGGGGGAGACGGTGAATGGATTATAATAATGAACTTATAATATATATATATAATCATATATATTATATATATATATAAAGTATATTATATATATATATATAGTATATATATATATATTAGTATATATATATTATAGTATATATATATATATTAATATATATATATATATATATATATTATTATAGGGTTGGAATTAAAGAAGAAAAACGCATTGCGTTTTTTTAAAAAAAAACAACGTTTTTTTTTAAAAAAAGACCAATGGCCCAAATTTTTTTGGTTTTTTTTGTTTGTCTATAAATTTCGTATATTTCCGTCTATAATCCAAGTCTTTAACACCAATTTCTGAAGTATAAAATCCGGTAAATTTCAATATGTCAAATCACGCATCTCAATATTATAAAGGTGAGATGTTTAGTGGCTTAATGAAGAGGGTTGTTATGTAGTGGTGGTCTAGAGGGCATATAGCTAATATTAGCATTTCAGCATGATGCTGATTATTATTATTTAGTTATTTTTTATTAATTATTAATGTATTTTTTAATTATTATTATTATTATATATATATATATATAGTTATATATATATGTATATACTATATATTCAGGACGTATATTACATATACAGGTTAGTATTATTTGATTGATATTATATATATTATAAGTAATATATATATATATTAGTAGTATAGGTACTAGTATAGGTAGTTAGTGATAGTGATATATGTAGTATATTATATATGAGTAGTATGAGGTATAAGTATAGGTTCTTTCATGCTAGCGCGTTTTTTTCCTCTTCCGCGAAGACTGGTGTAAGGGTGCGGTTAACAAGCATGCATAAGAGTACGAAAGGTGGAAAATGTGAAGGCTAGTAGAAGAATATGGATCAAAGTGGGTTCGAGAAAGAAGCTGCCGAGTCGCTTGATGCCCCCTCTCGCGTCTGGGTTCCTATTAGATTGTAAGGACTTGGTCGTCGCGAGTCAGAAATGCTGCACTTGGCTATAGCTTCCACGGGGACATGGCGACGGACGCCTCACTATTGGTAAATCATGCAGTGTTAGGGGGGTTCATCCCATTGACCCAGGTGGGCCCACAACCATACCCCCTGCACAGAAACCCCGCCATTCTCTCTAGTTAATGCACGCGTTTAGTTCTCTACGCTTCTGGTCGCAAAGGTGCACATTTCTGCGTGTCCGCTCAAGACATTCGTTTTACCTGACATCATCCACTTTTTGCTTCGATCTTCCCAGCCCGGTCTGTTTCACATCAGCTGGCCTGGACTGATACTATCTTGTCTTAAAGACCTGACTATCATTCATCCTTTCTCACATGACCAAGTAGGCCATCTCCAACATACTTTCATGTTATTGCTCGGTCGGTTTACGCCGGCTTGGTCTTCTACACCACTGAAGCAAGTCCTCTAATATGTTTCATGTCCTCATGTTAATCAAGATTCTTCCTCACACGCTAGCATGGCCGCTAAGATTTGTCGCAACCTGCAACATTGAACGTTTAGATCTAGTACTTCTTATTCCAGAACATAGTTCCTCACTACTAATTATCAATATTAAAGGGTAAGCGAACGAATACCCTCGAAGTGGGTAATGAGCCGCTAGGCGGCTACTAGAGAGGACTTAGTCCTCTACATTCACCTAAACGATTTAATTGCAAGACCCAGCACGCGTTCTTGCCGATTTGACAACTTTCCTACTACTCTGCATGCATCGCGGTTGCCCTTATCTCATCCCAACCTATATCCCGCTAAATATTTAAACTCGAGAACACTTGGTTCCGCTTCTTACGCCTCTAACATAAGACTTGCGAACGACTTGGGACTGGTCGCTCACTTACACGCATAGACCTAACTCTTGATCTTGTTTACTTTGCAAACCCGGTCTTTTTACACACGGCCTGCAAATCTCTCTACGATCCTCTGCAAACTCTTTAGATTGCGGGCAGCAACAAAACCAAATCATGCCGCATATAATAGGTAGGGCACCCTGCCAACTCATCTCCATCATTCTAACCATTTCCTGTCACGCCCACCTTCATTCTTTCATAACCGCATCCATATACAAATTGAATAACCAAAGAGACATAACACAACCCTGTCTCAACCCGCACTCGGTTATTAATACTAAACCAATCACTTTTTGACACCATTTTATTCTTACACACACCTCCCTATCCATCATAAGCATACTTTGATTCCATTCAGAAGGCCTACCACGAACACCATAGTAAGGGGGTACAATTAGCTATCTTTGCCTCGCAATCTCAGTCGAAACCATAACGGCTACATAAACCGCTATGGCATGAACCGCCTGTTTGCAAATCATAAACCTAAATACTGAATTTATTGCTTCCTCTCTCTATGCATTTGCTTTCAAGTGTAAAGATTTGATCCCCCAGGCATCCTCTACTACTCCTAACGCCCAACCTTTGTTCTTCACCAATCAGTCTTCAGTCACTCTACGCACTCTTTCGACCCAAAACACCAGCATATAGTCTTCCCTACAACACTCAATAACTAAATACCCTATAATTTCTATAACAGTTCCATTTATCTGCCCTTTACCTTTATATAAAGGGTACTATTACCAGGGCTCTCCTTGCCCAATCCCTCGGAACTATAACGCTCCATAAACGCTTTAGTTACACGACTTCAAGATCCATCAATGCACGCATGCTTGCCGTGCCGTTCTTGGATCATTTCACGCAGTAATTTTCATCTATCGCTGCAGATTTAACCAATTCTTCAACTTTTCTCACTGCTACGCATTTCTCCTCTTTGCTAATAACCTGATCCCCCAAATACCTATTCCTTCTTGTACCAATCAACCACACAGCAGTCATGTATCGAACGCTCATCATTACTCCAATTATCGGCCAGATTTTTTCAAAAGTGTTTCTTCCCACTCACACTCGACATCCATTTCATCAATTACAAAAGAACCATCCCTATTCATTATTCTAAGCAGGTTTTCCCTTATTCTAATTCTTAACCTTTCGCAGCTTCCTTCCAGAAGGAGCTTACGCATTGGCGGCGCATTGTATGTCCGCATTGCCATCTGCGCTCCCTTAAACTGTTTCATTTAACCTGGCTTCTTTTCATGCTTTATGTATGCATCTTTTAGCACTTCCTTTTTTTCCTCCTTTATATAATTCCAAGCATATTGTATTTTGAAAACTTCAATCAATTTCTATGTTAAACTTCTTGTCAAGGCGGCAAACTTCTTTTGTTTCTTTTAACCGCTTGCATCACTCTTCATTCCACCACTCACTGTTTATTCATTCTTACTTGCCTACTTTAGCAAGCACGCATATACAATATTTCTTTTGCACTGCTAACAATTGGCTTCCTTCATTTGCTTTCCAGATGTTGGTTCAGTTTCAAGCTTGTTCATGACGATTCCAAGGCTGATTTACTTGCTATCCGTTTCGTTGAACATACTTAAATCCTTATACCTTATTCAGCTAAAGCTTCTCACTTGCTTAAATTTTAAGGGCCGCTTCCTTCCGTATCACGCTTGCCCTCTGCCATCCAGTCCGACTGGAACGTGTATTTTAACATAGAACAACAAAATGATCTGATAATCCCATCCCTAACCCGCTCACTGATTTAACATCAGATACATACTTCAACATCTCCTTGCTTCACCAACTACAAAATCAATCATACTTTTCACTTGGATACCACTTCTACCTACACCAACTCTAGTAGTAACTTATGGATACTCTTGTGTTTAAAGAAAGTATTACTTACAAGCATACCTCTCTCCTCACAGAAATCAATCACCTTCCTACCATTTTCATTTTCTCCTGACACCCTAAACGCTCCTGTTATAGGGCCATTCAGATTCCTTCCCGACACACAGTATTATTTATTTGTTAACTATCTATGTTGATACATACATATATAGTATATATATATTTATATATATATATATATATATATATGATGTATAGAGGTAGTATGTATATATAGGGTATATAGGTATATGATTAGGTATATTATATATCGTTTTAAGAAATCTGCACAAACGATTTGATTTTCACCACCAAAAAGTCATTGTACTTATCGGTAAGTGTAGTTAAATTTGAAAACTTTTCAGTATGGACAGAAAAAGGGGTAATTTTTAAAAAAAGAAACAAAAAAAAACGATTTTTGTTTTGTTAAAAAAAAACGTGTTTTTTAAAAAAAAAATAAACTAAATGAAAAAAAAATCCGTTTTTTTTTCTCAATATATATATATTATAGTATAGTATAATATAATATAGATATATATATTTATATGATAGGTATTATATATATATATAGTATAATAGTAGGTTTATTATATTATATATTATAGTATATATAGTATATATAATATATATAAGTATATAGTATGTTATAGTATATTTATATTGTATAGTATATATTTAGTTATATAGTTTGATAAAAAGTAAGAAAAGTTATTTTAAGTATAGTATATAGTGACTGAGTAGTATAGTATAGGTATGAGTAGTAGTATATAATGTCAATAAAGGGAGATGGCGGCAGATCAGACTGAGAAGGCCTTTTATGGTTGGTGATTTGCTATTTTTGTCCTGGGTGAATGGAGAGGCTAAGAGAGGAAGCTCTGTCACCATGATGAGGAGCGGTTTCGAGCTTGTAAGAAAGGGCGGGGGAAAGTAGTCAATTAGAAGGTAAGTTTAATTTTAGAGTGTAAGGCGATGTTAAGCCATTTTATAATTAATTGTTCCACAAATGCATGCTAAATATTTTGCCTTTGGGCAATTTACGCCAAAGTGATATATAGTATATGGTATATTTATATATAGTATATATTATAGTATTATATAATATATATATATTATATATAATGATTTGTATATATATATATATATATAGTATATATACTATATATTTATATATAATATATTAGTAGTATAGTAGTGGTATATAGTAGTAGTATATATATATATATATATAAGTATTATTAGTATTATATATATACGTATTAATATATATTATATATTTATAGTGTAGGTATATATTGAAGTATATTATTCATTTGAGCGCCCTGGCAGACTTGTTAGTTACATTTAATTTTTGTTGGTTGCGAGAGATTTTTATTCATTAGGTATTTATTTGAATGTTGCTTGGTTAGACCTCAAAAAAAAAAGAATTTGGGTGTTTTTCTTTAATGTATTTGAATGTTTGCTTTTTATTGCATTTATTTTTATTATTTTATCACTGCTTCCAATAATATCTAAAAAGTTTTTTCTTTATATCAGAGTTTTTATAATGATTTTAAATATTTGAAGTTTTTTACTTTTATTTAGTTTTTTTTTTTTTTTTTTTTGTCTATTATATATATATACTTGTTATTAATTTTGTATTGTTTTATTTCATTGCAGCCAATGTGGTTTGCTTTCCTCGGCAGCATACGCATGCACATCCTTTTGCGTCCTTTTCGGGCTGATGTTGGGCTGCTTTGTTATAGCACACCCATCTACGCTTCCACCCCCGTGGCATGGCACATTTATACCTTCACTGTTGCCTTGATTTCACCTGCTGCAAACTGAAACGCGGTCCGGTAAATTTTTTATTTTTTGTGGTGATTTTATTAAAGCTGATGATGATTATGTAAACTATATAAAAAAATTTGTCGGCAAAATGACATGTTAAATAATACCGGGTATATTTTTTGATTAGTGGATTTCTTGCCTTTTACATAAACAGTAAAATATCTTCGAGAAGTTACGCCATATTTTAGAAAAGCAACTGTTCTTGCTGACCTTGGATGGGAGTTGCAGACTGGTTTCTTAGGGGCGCAGTCAGGTTTCCTTCCCCAAAATGGTGAAATAGATAATACATCTGATAAAAGTGAAGTTCTACTTACAAATGGACCGGATACTAGGTCCATTACACTTTTATTTTGTCACCTAACGAGGCAGTTTGTTTGCAAAGGTAAGTGTAATTATTAATTCAAGGTTGTGAAGTTGGATTCAATATAAATTACCAACTCGGACTCTAACTTTTCCAGCCTCAATATAAATCTTAATATTAGGATAAGGGACTAGGGAGGGAAATAGATGGATTAACCAACCTATACCATTTGACAAAGAAAAAAAAATCATTTAGCTAATTCAAAAGTTTAAAAAAGGAGGTTTCCTTAACGTGTGGGAATTAAATTAATGTTTGTCCCCAAAGAATAAAAATCTAACCCGATATTCCCGTGTTTGAGTGCAAAGCTAGAGGAATAAAAAACTAATCTGAAGTAAGCTTTTGTTAGCGCGTATTATTTGGGAACAGGCAAAAAACCCACTTTTTTTGAAAAAGCCCAGTGGGCCCGGGGATTTTCGGGTTTTTTCATCTAAAACCCGAAAAAAACGGGGAAAATTGGTTTTTTTCATTTTTCTTTCTTTTCAAGGCTAGTTTGTTTTTTATTTAATGTTAATTGTTTGTTTTTCAAATTTTGTTTAAAGTTATTATAAGTTTGATTATAACAGTAATGCCAAAGGACTCTTGGATCCAGAAGAAAACTGGAAATGAATGGACCTGAGGTTCTGAATGTCTAAGGCCCCAGCAAAGTAAAATGTAAATTTTACAGTGATAGCAATTAGCAATAAAATTTGAAAGAATAAAAGTGCATCGGAAAAATCTTGTAAGCGCTTCGTCATATTTCTGGTTCTAATCTAGTGAATCAAGGTGCTAATACAACGGGCGTTGAAAGTATGGATGCTTAACAGAGATGTCAGGAAGAAAGGATTCATCTAATTTTCCGATGGCTGCTAGACATTCAACAATGAAAACATGGTGTATCTGTATCTGACACATCAAAAACTGAAAAGAAATTATCTAAATATAAAATTAAAATGACAACTGCACAAAAAGAATTTCTTAACCAAAAAATTCAAGTTGTTTTTTTTTATGCTAACAACGTCTATTTTTAAGTGTTTGATTGAGTAAACTGTTGTTTTTGAAATGATCGCAAACCTTAAGAGCCTTTTTTTTAATTTGCTAATCACATCAATAAATTGATACGGAAGCGTTTATTTTGCTTGCTCATATATAGTATATTATAAATTTAGTGAAATATGTCTTTGGGAGCTTAGTTTTTTTTTTTAATCCGTTCAATTTCTCTTGAGAATTTGGACTTCTGTTGAATTATTAATTGTCATGATATCTTTGTATATAAATTATTTAATTGCTGTTCCGTTAACTTTTTTTGTTATTTTTTTTATTTTATTTTATTTTTTTTGTTTTTTTTGTTATAGGTTTGAAATTTGGTGATCAAATTCTTCAGATAAATGGAAAATATGTTGCAGGAATGGCCCTTGACTCTGTTCACAGTTTGCTCAAAAGGTGTCCATCAAATGGAATCGAGATGGTTGTTAGAGACAGGTACGTAAAATATTAGAATTAAAAAGGTTAAAATTCATTGCAAAGATATTTTGTTTGATTTATTTTTTTTATGATTAAAAGTAGTGATGGGGTGATATCAAAATAATTTTTAATTCTGATTCCGATTGAGGAATTTCAAAATTTCCGATGTATTGTATTCGATTCTCATTGCCTATTCCTATTCATGATTCTATGGCAGGATAATTTCAGATATCAATTCCAGCAAAAATTCTTTGTAGATTCTTCCGATTCTCGATTTGAATGACTTCATACCCAAATTTTATTATTTTATTATATTATTTTTTATATATTTATTTTATTATTATATTTATTATTATTATTATGATTATTATATTTTATTATTTATTATTAATATTTTTATTATTATTATTATTATATTATTATTATATTATTATATTATTATTGTTATTATTATTGTTATAATTATTATTATTATATATTATTTATTATTATTAATTATATTATTATTTTAATTTATTATGTATATTATTATTATTATTATTATTATAGTATTATTATTATTATTATTATTATTATTATTATTTTATTTTATTATTAATAATATATTAAATTATAATGTTTTATTATTATTATTATTTTTATTATTATTATTAGTATATTATTATTATATTTATATTATATCATTAATTTTATATAATTATTATTATTATTATTATTATTATTATTATTATTATTATTATTATTATTATTATTATTATTATTTTTTTATTATTATTTTTTATTTTATTTATTTTTTATTCATTATTATATTATGTTATTATTATTATATTATTATTTTATAGTTAGTGATATATTCATCCAGAAATTTAGAAATTTAAAATAGATTAGCTTTGAGAAGTGCTTTAAAAACTTGGAAATTATATCACAGTAAAGAAGTTTCAATTACTGTTATATCACTTATTTTGCAAAGTTTAGAGAAGGTTGATGATAGGCGTTTTTCATTCTAGCTATTTCTGCTTGCCTTTCGTTATTGTGCACTTTGTCACTTGCGCGATAGGCGGATTTCTTCATTCTAGCTATTTCTGCTTGCCTTTCGTTATTGTGCACTTTGTCACTTGCGCGATATGAAGGTTTCTTCCTTTAAGTTTTGTATCTTAAGGCTTTCTTGCTTTAAGTTTCTAGCATTAGGTTTTCTTGCTTTTAGTATTCTTGCTTAAAATGTTTTCCTGCTTTAAGTTTACTTGCTTTAAATTTTCTTGCTTTAAGTTTTCTTGCTTTAGGATTTCTTGCTATGAGTTTTCTTTCTTTAAGTTTTATTGCTTTAAGTTTTCTTGCCTTAGGTTTTAATAATTTGTTATTTTGCTCTAGGATTTCCTCTTTTGGGTTTTTTGCATTACGTTTTCTTGCCTTATGTTGTTTGCTTTAAATTTTATTGCTTTAAGTTTTTTTGCTTTAGGTATTATTGCTTTAAGTTTAATTTCTCTTTGGTTTCCTTGCTTTGTATTTTTGTGCTTGAAGTTTTCTTACTTTAGATTTTATTGATTTGGATTTTCTTACTTTAAGTTTTCTTTTTTTTAGGTTTGATTGCTTGGGATATTCTTGCTTTATGTTTTCTTCCTCTAAATTTTCTTGCTTTAGGGTTTTTGCTTTAGGTTTTCTTGTTTTGGATTTATCTGCTTTAAGTTTCTTGCTTTTGGTTTTCTTGCTTTTTTCTCTGTTTTCTTTCTTTAAGTTTTCTTGCTTTAGTTTATATTGATTTGGATGTCCTTACTTTAAGTTTTCTTTCTTTAGGTTAAATTGCTTGGGGTTTTCTTGCTTTATGTGTTCTTCCTCTAAATTTTCTTGCTTTAGGTTTTTTTTGCTCTAGGTTTTCTTGTTTTGGATTTATGCTTTAGGTATTATAACTTTAAGTTTTCTTGCTTTGCTTGTTTTGGGTCTTCTTGCTTTAGGTTTTCTTGCTATCTTGAGTATGTGTTCTATTTGGATAAACTAATCTATATTCAAGCGTTGGTAAAATACTAAAAGAAATGCCCCATCATATTTTCTCTGTGAGTATATATTTGCATGTCTCTCTCTCATTCTCTTTCTTTCGTTGCCTCTTTAGCTTACTCGTTCTCTGTCATTCTATGAAGATAATATCTATCATATCATTATCTATCTATCTATCTATCTATCTATCTATCTATCTATCTATCTATCTATCTATCTATCTATCTATCTATCTATCTATCTATCTATCTATCTAAATTGTTTCTATTAACTTTCTTAAATTTCCATTTACATTTTAAATTGTTTTTCTCTCTCCTTGCTTTTAAGCTATCTCACTTCTTCTCTTCTCACTTCAAACCCTTTCTCCATCTTTTTATTACCATTCGATATTAAAATCTAATTTTAATATAAAAGAGAAAGATAAAATCTTCCCAACAACTTTTGGCTTGGGACAGAAAGAGGCCCTTTATTTCCTTTTTATTTAAAATGTCAAATGACAATGTTAGCGAATAAGGATAGCTGTGTTCCTTTTGGTTTACTCTCCTAGTGTTCGTGTTCAAGAGTGTACTTCAGTACATTGGGGATATCTATATATTTTTTGTGTGTCTTCTCTGAGCCTTTGTTTTCGGGAATGTGCTTGATGACAAAGGAGATATCTGTATGTTCTTTTGTGCGTTGTCTCTCTGTGTTCGTGTTTAAGAGTGTACTTCAGTACATTGGGGATATCTATATATTTTTTGTGTGTCTTCTCTGAGCCTTTGTTTTCGGGAATGTGCTTGATGACAAAGGAGATATCTGTATGTTCTTTTGTGCGTTGTCTCTCAGTGTTCGTGTTCAAGAGTGTACTTCAGTACATTGGGGATATCTATATATTTTTTGTGTGTCTTCTCTGAGCCTTTGTTTTCGGGAATGTGCTTGATGACAAAGGAGATATCTGTATGTTCTTTTGTGCGTTGTCTCTCTGTGTTCGTGTTTAAGAGTGTACTTCAGTACATTGGGGATATCTATATATTTTTTGTGTGTCTTCTCTGAGCCTTTGTTTTGGGGAATGTGCTTAATGACAAAGGAGATATCTGTATGTTTTTTTGTGAGTGGTCTCTCAGTATTCGTGTTCAAGAGTGTACTTCAGTACATTGGGGATATCTATATATATTTTTGTGTGTCTTCTCTGAGCCTTTGTTTTGGGGAATGTGCATGATGACAAAGGAGATACCTGTATGTTCATTTGTGCGTTGTCTCTCAGTGTTCGTGTTCAGGAGTATATTTATATGAATGCAAAAAATAATATCCGTAAATTTTTTGTGTGTTCCTTTAAATGTTCATGTTTTTGAGGGCGCATCAGTGAAAAGCAGATATCTGTATGTCCTTTATGTGTGTGTGTTCTCCAAGTTTTCGTGTTTAGTATTGTGCATCAGTGCAAACAGGATATCTCTCTATTATTTTGGTGTTTCCTCAGTGTTCGTGTTCAAGAGTGCATATCAATACATTGGTTAATCCATCATATCATCCCAATAAGTTCATAATTATATCATTTTAGGAGAAGTGTTCAGCCTAATAATTTACATATTAAATTTATAAGATTTAAATCGTTAAATTTATTATATATATATATATATATTATTATCATTATTATAATACACTTTCAATATTACATAAATATATTATACGTGCATATATATATATATTATATAGTTATATTATATACATATATATTATATGTATATATATTATATATATACATACATATTATTATTATTATTATTATTATATACTATGCAAGAAAATCTTAGACATATACCAATATTATATATTGAGTTAGAAGATACAGAAAATATTAAATTACATAAAAGGAAAGCCAATATTATTATATTATTATATTATTATATATACATATATATTACATATAAATATAAGTGTGTGTGTGTGTGTATATATACATATATATATACATATAGCATATATTATACATATAGCATATATATATATATATTATTACATATATATTATATTATATATATATATATATTATATACATATATATATTATTATTATTACATATACTTATATATTGTGTGTGTGTATATATATTATTATTATATTATTATTATTATTATTATTATTATTATATATATATATATATATATTATTATTATTATTATATATATATTATTATTATATTGTTATATTATTGTTATTATATTATTATTATTATATTATATATATATATATATATATATATATTATATTATTATTATATATATATTACTATATTATTATTATTATTATTACATATATATATTACATATATATTATATATATTATTATATTATTATATATTATTATATTATCATATATACATACATATACATACATTATTATTACTATTGTTGAGCTATACACAATTATTATTATTATTGTTATATATATATTGAGTATTATATATATAGTTATTATATATATTATTATTACATATTATTATTATTATTATTATTGTTATTTATAGTTAATATTATTATTATATTATTATTATATATTACATATATTATTATTATTATTATTATTATATATTATTATTATAACATATATATATATATTATTATTATTATTAGTTATTATTATTATATATTATTATTATTATATATATATTATTATATTATATATATTATTATTATTATATTATATTATTATTATTATTATTATTATTACATATATTATACGTGTATATATATTATATATATACATATATATATTATATATTATATTATTATATTGCTATATATTATTATATATTATTATTATTATTATTATTATTATATTATATTATTATTATTATATTATTATTACATAAATTATATGTGTGAATGTTTAATAAAATCATATTATTATATGAAGACATAGATATATAGCATATATATATATATATATATATATATATATATATATATATATATATATATATATATATATATATATATATATATATATATATATATATATATATATATATATATATATATTTATGGGGAGTTCATGCCATCTCCAGAAACCCAGCAACCTTCACCGTGCGGAGCAACAGGTCTCTTAGGGAGTTGATCTGGTATTGTGTTCTGAAGGGTGTGTGGATTCGGTACCTTAGGAGTAGGTGCTCAACAGTTTCCACCTCTGTCAAGCATCTTTGACAGAGTGGGGATGGGGTATGTTGAGGTTGTAATCTATGTTTATAATCTTGAAGGTTCGGGTGATGCCCGGATCTCAATCTGGAAAGGAAGATCTGTGTCTTTCGTGGGAGTGTGCTGTGGGAAGGGGATGTTTCGGGAGGGGGGTAGTTAATGAATCTATTTGTTGGACGGTTATTGGGGTATTGTTGCGTGAAATGTGCATGAATATGCTTTGATAGAGTGGTGTTATTTGGGGGAGGGGGGGGGGTTCTAAAGAGTTCGCCATAATAGGGGCTGCAGAAGAGAGAGGAGATTTTAAGAGAAGTAGTGTATTTTCTTGTAAGTAGTTATGACAGGAGTGGGAGGGGTCGAGAGTCCTGGCGTAAAATTGAGTTCCCATCATATCAAGGTGATCTAGAATTGATAAGATTTTTGTTTCTTCATACAGGTGCTGAATAAGGGTGATTTTCAGGCAACCAGTTAATGAACGCAGGGCGGTGTTTTTTATTCTTTGTAGTTTATTTCTATTAGTATGGGAGGTTAGTGGATACCAGACAGTTGATCAATAGTTGATTGTAGCTCTTTTGAATTGTTTGAATGTTATTGACAGTGTGGATGTTTCATTGCTGAAATTGCGTTGGGATAATGTTCAGAGGATAAAATTTCCTGTTTGCTGTACTTATGTTTTGAATGTGTGGTGAAAAGGTGAAGTGCGTGTCGAAGCTTATTCAGAGTATTTTGGGTGTTTTGTTAAGGGGAATAATGGAGTTGTTTAATGTTACTTGTGGGTGGAGGGATGGTTTGGTACGGTCTTTTCTAGTTGAGTGGTGATCAATAAAGTTAGTGGTAATAGATGATTTCTCTTGCAGAGGCTTTAACTCATACTCTGCTGGCTATTGATTTTATCCAAAGCTTACATAAAAGTGATATATAGTTATAAAGAGTAACATGAATATGCGGATTGTGATAACCGCAGGTGGGTACTGACTGGATCGTAAATTATGGTAAGCCTAGCTCAGATATAAGTCGGTCCGACGATATAGGTTATTATTTTTGAGTTGGGAGTTTGGGGTTTATCGGCTTTAAATAGGTTGAATAGAAATGGGGACAAGATGGCACCCTGAGGAACTCCATATCTTAACTTTACTGTTTTTGCAGTTTGGTGTTTGTCTTGCTGGATACTTGGACTGTGCGTCCTGATATAAAGTTGGGATAACCACTTTTTGTTAATTGTTTGTAAGGAAGCGTTTTAGAGAGATTTTTTGGATTAGGATGGTCTGAGTGTTATCAATGTGTTAAAGCTTTTCACTAGAGGTCTAAGGCCAGAAGTAGTTAGTTCTGTGGGAAGTGTTTTGTTTAGTGTTCCATATATTGTGTGATATATTAGCTCTGTCTGTCGATGTTATTATGGCTGTTATGACGTAGAGTTGAGATTTTTAAAGCCTGTGTTATGGTTTGGGTAAGGGAAAATGTGCTATATGAATTTTAGAGTAAGAGGGTATGATTTTCTCCATGAGTTTGCACAAGAGGAGAGAAAGGATATTGGAGCTGTATAATGAAGATATGTAATGCATCTCGTGATCTTTTCTGTAGATAATATTTACATTATAGGATATCGGCATTGACTCTCGATTTTTTTCACAGTGTCGGGGGAATGATAGTTGAGGGGACCAGGATTTTATTGAAAGGAACTATCTGAGCATGAATGATAAGCTTGCCGGTCCAAAATGTTTTTATGTTGAAGGGTAGAGAGTGTTTTCTTGCCGGTGGCAGGGAAATTTTTTAGGGTTTTGATAAGTTTATTTATTTCTTGTGTAGAGAATGAGGGGTTAGGATTTACATCTAGTTGTGTTGTTTAAAGTTTGTGCATTATTCTTCTAGCATTTGCATGTTGTGGACGGTTCTATGGATATACTGGCATAAGTTAGTGCTAGTATCACCGAGGACTGTTACTCAGATAAGCAATGATATTGGGGCTGCTACGGCGCCGTGGAAGACGTTGTATAGTGTCTATAGAGGCTTGAGTCTGATAGTTTGGGGCAGATAAGAAGGGACATAAATTGAAAGTTCTGCGATTAATGAGAGGCGTTTTTATTATTTTGCATGTTATCTTTCTCTTCAGGTCTGACCATGTTGTCCATTAGGTGTTTCTTAAAATTTTTCGTTTTGTGTGATTCATAGGTGAGGAGATTAGCATTGGTTATTCTGGGTGCTTTAATGTGTTCTATATTGTGCGAGAAGATGCGTGGGGTATATATTTGTTGTTGTGTCGAATGGTTTTTCTGTTTTATTAAGTTGCAGATTTCAGGTGTTAGTGAGAGGTTGTAATGTTTTCTGTGACCTTTAGGTATGTAGAGGTTGGAAGCTTTCTGGACTAATTTGGTTAGGTTATCTTTGGCTTCATGTAGAGTAGTGAAGTTGTAGTTTGCTGGTGAGGTAGGTTTGAATTCATATGTTAGTGGACCTCTGTCCAGTTGTTTTGTTGGTTTTTAATTTATAATATATATATATATATAATATTATATATATATATATATCATATATATATATATATATAATATATTATATATATATATATATAATATATATAATAATAATATATATATATTTATAATATATAATTTATATATATATTATATATATATAATATATATATATATATATAAATTATATATATATATATATAAATATATATATATAATCTATATATTATAATATATATATATATATATAAAATATATATAAAATATATATATATTATTATATATATAATATATATATATATTATTATATATATATATATATATATAATAATATATATATATTATAATAAATATTTATATATATATATATATATATAACATATATATACTAATATATTATATATATATATTATATATATTATATTATTATATATATATATATATATATATATATATATTATATAATATATATATATATATATATAAATATATGCATTTACTATATATATAATATATATATAATATAATATATATATATACTATATATACAATATAATATACTATATATATATATATATCTATATATATATATATATATTATAAATAATATATATATATATTTAAATATTATATATATATAAATATAATATATATATATATATACTATATATATATAAATTATAATATATATATATATATATATATATATATATATATATATATTATATATATATATCATATTATATATATATAATATATATATATATATATATATATATATATATATACTATATATATATATACTAGTAGTATTATATACAGGTGTTGGCCATGAGTGGGCCCCGACCCGAAAAAAAAGCCGACCGCGGGTATTTTTGAATAAAATCCGACTTTGAAAAAAACCCGCTATTTTGCCCACTTGGTTTTTAATAAAAAAAATCAGAATAATTGCATGTAAAAATAGTTAAAACAAAAAAAAGAGTTATTAAAATTTATGCTTTTTACTTTAGAAAATATTTAGTTAAATATTTATAAGCTCATTTTAATTCATTTGTTGAAAAAATATAATACTATATAATATTATATATATTATATATATTACTACAGTTTAATATATTATATGTATACTTCTCTATATATATATACTGTATATAATAATATATATAATTACCATATATATATATGTTCTGTATAGTATATATATATATTATATATAAAATATACATTAAATATATATATATACTAATATATATATATATCCCATATATATATATATATAATATATTATAGTTCATATAATATATATATATATATATATATTATATATATATAATATTATATTATATTATACTTTTATATAATGTATATATAATAATAATATAATAATATACGTACATACGGTATTTTAGGTATCGTCATTATATATAATATATGTATTATAATAGTATATATATATATTAATATATATAATATATAATTTAATATATACTATCCGTATATATATATATATATATATATATATATAATATATATTTATATATTTATATATATATATATATATTATAATATATATATATATAATATATAATTATATAATACTATGTATATAATAAAGTATACCTATTATAATTAATTATATATATATTATAATAATATATTAATTAATATATAATAATATATATATATATATATAATAGTAATATAGGAAGTTGAAATATAATATAGAGGGAAATATAATATATATTATTTTATAATTATTTATTATATTATATACTATTTATAATG
The DNA here is from genome assembly GCA_015478945.1 of Trachelipus rathkii. Lineage (NCBI taxonomy): Eukaryota > Metazoa > Arthropoda > Malacostraca > Isopoda > Trachelipodidae > Trachelipus > Trachelipus rathkii. The sequence goes on along the minus strand of JABUQX010074972.1, from coordinate 11,777 downwards.
AGTGAATAGTATATATATATACGTGAGGGGGAAAATATAAATGATATGAGTGAAATAATATTTAAATATTTGAGCCGTGATCCAAAAGGGACCTGCATATAAAGAATTTTTTTCGAGATGGTGAGGGAGTAAACTCGCAAGAGGTCTTAAAATTGGTTTGTTTTATCAATGCAACAAAGTACTTTCAATATACACATACTTAAAAATGAAGACGTACGGTTAGCAATTAAAAAAAAACTTTGATAGTTTTTGTTTATCAATGAATTTTGTGTTTAGTGTGCGAAGTTGCCATTGTTATAATGGCCTTATATTTAGACACATTACCTTCTCTCTTTTGCAGTTTTTGATAGGTGTTCAGGATACACATAACCAACGTTTTCATTGTTGAATGTCTAGCAGCCATCGGACCAAATTAGATGCAATTCCCTTTCTTCTACATTCTGTAAGATCCATAACATAACTCCCACCTACGAACCGGTTTTCTTCGCTCTTGATTCAACTGGATTTTGTACCAAGAAATGGCAAGCTGAGCGGCTGGTTACAAAAGAATTTTTTCAGATGACTTTTATTCTTTCAATTTATTGCTAATTGTATCACTGTAATATTTCATTTACTTTGCTGGTGCCTTAGACATTCAGAACTTCAGTCCATTTCATTTCCTAGTTTTCTTCCGGATCCCCAGAGACTTTGGCATTACTGACATTAAGGAAAACTTGTAAAATAACTGTGTGGATAAACAAGACTCTAACTAAGATTAAATATGAAATGACATTATTGCTGAAAAAAGGAAACGGGCAAAACGAAAAGAAAAACATTTTTCCCGCGGTTTTTTCTTCAACGGTTTTATTTTGAAAAAAAAACGAAAAGTTCCCGGGCCCACTGGGCTTTTCAAAAAATTGTTTTTTTTTTGCCAAAATTGTATATATATGTATGTATATACTAAATAATTATATAATATATATTAATATATCCCACCCTAATAATACTCACAAATATACTAATCAAGTCATAATTAATATAATAATTTATATATATTATACTCATCATATATATAAGTAGAGAATATATATACATAATAATCAACAACCTTTGTAAGTCTATGTAACTATATATGCTCACTAAAATTCTAGACAGCCCAGCTTACTATTATTTATGAATTACGTCAGAAAGGAGCCTCTGGAATGATACAGGAGGAGGACAAGAAATGAGATCTGTAGCTCGCACCTAATAAACAGGAGTGATATGGTGCACAGGGGAGTATATGTGAGCGGGATATGGTCTGTGAGTATCAGCCATATCCCACGGAGAAGCATGGAATGACCAGCACATTGACGAGAATACCACATGGTGAGGGTCCGTTGAGCTCGAGTCTCGTGAAACGATCTTATATAGAGATTTGTCAAAGTATATTCCACGCCGCGACCTGATAAGACATTCCTCCACTTGGGATGAGTTGGTGAGAAGGAGGGTAACGAGGCGAGGATCCTTTTCTTTCGACTTTGCGTTCATGTCTCTACCAAGATTTACTACTTTTAATGTGTCCACTGTCAGAATGAGTTTTTGCATACGTACCCCAATCTGTTGCGGAATAATACAAAAGAAGAGGTCATACATTATAATTATAATAAAATAGCATACTAAATATATAGTATGGATAGGCCACTATAAATATAAGTATATTACTTATATATATATATATATATATATATATTATATATGTAATATATACGTATACATGTAGAAAACTAAATTTTTGTCATTCACTACGAAGATTTAA
>JABUQX010074972.1:0-7500 GCA_015478945.1 Trachelipus rathkii | reverse complement strand
AATTTAAGCAGTGACACTAAGGATATAATATTAGTTCAATTGCTGCTAAAAGTATGAGAAAGTTAAATGAAATGTTTAACAATGCGGAAGTTGGAGTGTGACATGAATACAGTTGATACAAGCCGGTTAAAAGTAAAAAAAAAATCGATGGTTGAATACATACTCTAAAAGTCTAAAATGTAATGAAGTTATTCATATAGAAATAATAGATTAGTTATTTTAGGAATTTAAGTCAATTAAGAGAGATAAAAAAGAACAATTATATCATACAAATGGATTAGCTTCATTCATATCGTAGGAAGAAATATACAAGTATCAGTGGATATATATATAATGTAAACTAGTTTGGAAGGAGGATGAATGGGGACTTACAAGTGAATAGGAAGCTCTTCTTAAAAAGATTAGCGCGGTAAAGTTTAAGGAATATTTTAATAATACGCAAATGAGAGGTAAAATTCCTGGCGTTATAAGGATAATGAATAAAGGATGGTTGCTATATTACTGTATACTGTAATTGAAAGTAGGCATGTTGATGGAAGTGTGAGATTACGATATGTAACACTTTTCTAGAATATCTGTTGTATGAATTATTATCATTAACATGACGATGTGTGTATGAGTGAAATGGTTTGGATTGAGATTAAGGACTGAGAGAGTGCTCTAGCGAATAGAACTAACGTATTTGTGGAGAGTGTCAGCGGTTTATAATTAGTTTACATGGGAGGATATATTTCCTTGGTTTAACCTTAGCCTATAATGAGTAGATGTCAGAGAGTTGAAGAATAGGTTATAAAAATTATTATATTAGCAGGTAGGATAGATGAAATTACTGTGATGCTAAATATGATATCAAAGAAATCTTTTAGGAGGGGAGCCGTAACTTCTATTGTAATAAAAGAACAAGTGTAGATTATTATAATTTAAGGATTTGGAAGCTCGTGTATAATAAAAGCTGATTTTATTAATGTAGAGGTAAAAAGTTTAGTGTAATATATAAGGGTACATTGTGAGAAGAGAGCAGTAATATAGTACTCCGATATAAGGGTAATGTGAGAGATAAGGCGGATACATGTAGGATTATAGGAGAATTTAGTTTATGAGTTTGTAGTGGAGACTAATTAAATGTCATAGGTTACATTGGTTTCCTCAGATAAGAAGTGAGCGTCGAGTGATGTGTACTAATCACTCAATCTAGTGGCCCACGTATGATTTCCACCATGAGTGAGGGCGTAAAGGAAATGGAAAGCTGAAGGGTGTTCCTCTCGAGTTTTAAGAGTGCTAAAGTTGAGTATTATTTCGAGTGGCGAGGAATTTGTGTGGCATCAGGAATCTTATATTTGTAAAGAAACAAAGATGAATTGAAAGATAAAATGTCGAGCGAAAAAAGAAAAAGAATAACTCTGTTATTTAGATATATTCTGGAATGTTTGTGCGAAACAGTTCGATTTATCAATAGCAGAGGATTAATAGGAAAGCTCTAATGGCAGGTGTTAGTGATTATTGTGCTGGTGGTATGCTTCTGCAAACTAGGAATCAAAAGATATGTATGACAAGTAGTGAAGCGTGTGTAAGAAATAATAAAAAATGTGTTCAAAGGTGATGGTTTAATAATTTCTAAATATCCGAGTAAGAACTTAGTGGAGGATGTGTCATATTGTATCCCTTAGGTTATTTTCAAATTTGTATATGGATGGGGTTATTGAATAAAGAAATTTATGAAGATGGAAAATAGTGGCAGGATAAAAGTGTTAGTGAGAATGATTGAGAGAATGGTAAGTGTGAGTGTAGGGGGCTATTCTGCTATTATTTGCGGTTATTAATTATTGGTTTTGTGCAGTTGATCTGAGAGAGTTTGAGCAGGATTTTTAGAGAGATTTGGTAGGAGGGGTGTAGTAAAAGGAGGGGTTTGAATATAAACGATAAGAGGAAGGTTATTGTTGTGAGTGAGGACAATCCTCAGTGTAGAAGTTTAAATGTATAACGATGGTGAGACCAGACTTAAATAAGATGTCTGAGTTATTTAAATTTTTTTGGATATATGTTGGAATAAATACAACAGGGACGGATGATGCAGTAGAATTATATGTAGGAAAGTTGTGTAATGGCAGGAAGGTGGCTGGTTTGTAAAATTAAAATCGTTGTAGTGAATGTAAAATGGGACTAATTCTGGTGCGCTAATGTACTTTACATATGGGTGTGTGTTACCTGATTAAAATGTATTAATAGTAGTGAATACTATGGTCTGGAAAATCAGATGAGTAAATATCAAAAGTTCTATATATATAGTGTGTCAAGATCGACTAATATCATTAGACGGAGAGTAATTAGGTGTGAAAGAATGATAAAATGAGGAAATGGCCGATTAGAGAGTTTGGAAGTTGTGTGGTGGGAAGAAAAGGGTAAATGAGAGGATAAATGAAAGTACGATTGAGATGGTTTTGTCATATGAAAAGGATGAATGATAGTCGTGTTGGTTAAGCGAATCTACAGTGTGTAGAGTAACTGTGTTTAATGAGATAGATCGACCCGGCTGGGAGACCAAAAAAAAAGTGGATTGAGTCAGTAAGGGAATATCTGGAGGAGATAAAATGTGAGTTTGGCAGAAGGCGAGATGAAATGTTGCATATAATAGATTGTGTTAATGAGCCGGGGTTTTTCTGTAGCATGGGGTATTGTGTTTTAGGCCCACCTGGGCAAGGGTCATATGAGCCCTACACTGGAAGGATATCCATATTTAGAGGGCCCGTCGCATCCCGTGAAGCTCTAGGGTGGATTTTCTGACTGCGACCAGAGTTCTCACTAATAGGTATATAGGGGGCGGTAAGGCTGGGCTTACTTTTTCGACTTTGTGTTAAATATTTTTCTAGTACTTTTCTGTTTCCGGTGCATAGCACCACCTTAAACCAGTCTTGGGCTAAAAAAAGGAGAAGATAGATGCTGATGAATGATATATAACATAGTTAATAATATATTTATATAATAATTTATATATATATATAATATATATATTAATATATATATATATAATTATTAATAATATTATTATATATATTAAATATATATATATATATATTTATAATATATATAATATATTATAATATATTATATAAAAATAATATATATATATTATATATATATAAATATATAATAATATATATATATATATATTATATAATATAATATGATATAATAGATATATATTATATATATATATATATAATATATATATATTATAATATAATAATATTAATATAATTAATAATAATATATATATATATATAATATTTATCTATATATATATATATATTATTAATAACAATAACAATAATACAACACTCACTATATATATATTTATATATATATAGTATAAATATATATATATATAATATATAATATTTAATATAATATATTATATATAATATATATATATAGTATATATATTTATTGTATTATTAATTAATATATATATAAATATATTTAATTATTATATAATTAATATATATATATATATATAATTATATATATATATATTATATATATATATATTATATATATATATATATAATAATATAATAAAATATTAATATATACTGTATAATATTATATATATTATATAATATATATAATATATATAATATAATATATTATAATATATTTATTATATTATTAACATATTATATATATAATATTTATATATAGATATATAAAATATTATGATATATATATAATATATATAATATATATTATTAAATATATTATATATATAATATAATATATATTAATGATTAATATATATATATATATATTAATATATATATATAATATATTAATATATATAATAATATTATATATATAATAATAATATATATATACTATATAATAATATATATTATATATAATATATATATATATATATATTATTATATATAATATATATATATAAATATATTCAGTGATAATATGACTTTTTTTTCATTATATATATAATATATAATAATATTTTAATATATATAATATATATAATATATATTATTATTTCAATATATATATATATAATGAAATAAGAATTAATTATAATATAATTAATATAATTAATATATAATATATTAATCCATTGGCGCATCAACGAGGAATAAAGAGCTCCATCTATATAAATTAATAAAATGGGCTATGGTTACCTTTGGATAGTTGCCGTTTGGCTTAATTCGACCTGAGACAGTTGACCTGCTGAATGAACTATGTAGATAGAGCTTACTTTTAACCCTCATTATTGAGGGTATGGCTCTAATAACATGTCGGTCGAGAAGGACTAAATACTCAGTCTCAAAGTAAAATAGAAGCCAGTATATTGACCCATAGCCAGCCGTAGCGTTTATTTGAGTGGATTGCACTGAGTGGCTTATCTAAGAAACGTATCTTTTCAGGTAGTTGTTAAAAGCAATTAAATATATTGGAACTATTGAAACTCATATCTGCACAGATAGTAAGTTCCGTCATAGGAATAAACGATTAATGCTAAGTTTTACATATAAAATTAGCGAAGGGATATAAAGATATATGAGTGAAAGAGGAGGATAGGTTATGTGTTAGTATTATTTAGATGTTGAATGAATGAGGTCACTGGATATGCTATGGTGTCTGAGCGAAATCGAAAGTAATGTAAGGGTATGAGTTATAGAGATAGAAGGTAGAGCAGGAGTACCATCGCATAACATACACCACAACGATACTAACAAGGGGAGAGAGAGGAGAGAAGGTACGTGTGAGGCGTTTTCCTGGACCCCGTTGGTTTTTGCCAGCGAGTTGGAGGACATATTTTCTTTCTGAAAAATGAAAATGGCAAGAAAAACATCCTGCCGAATAGCGCTGAGCTGAAAGGAGACCGTGGATGGCATATACAGTCTATGCACCAACACTAGAGAGAGAGACTACAGGAAGGAGGAGAGAAGAGTGTATTGTGTGTATGAAAAACAGTTGGAAGGAAGTGAGGGTGTACACGAGGAGACTGCTATATACTGAAATGAGCACATCGAGGAGCGAGCAGGAGCAGCAGTGGGGCGTTTGGAATAGGAGAAAAAAACGCGGAGGGGAGAGGGTGTTGGATTTTGCGGTAAGCAATAGGTTAGCTTGGCAGTGATGAATACATACTTTGCGCATTCATTGGGAGCTCCGCATAAGTGGACTTGTTATAAGGCATTTTAACAGTTATTGTGAAGGATTACAGGGGAAATAGAAGTCAAGATGAAAAATGAACCGGAATTTATGCTAGAAGATATAGGTTAATTAGAAGCAACAGGAAGGTGGGTAAAAAGACGTGCGACAATTTAATATATCATCAATATTGCTCCACTGAGCGCTGGGGGATATTAAACCTTTTAAAAACTTCGTCACCGGCGAAGGACCTGTAACGAGAGACGCTCTGCGCCGAGCCAGAGGAGAAGAAAGAATTAAAGGAGGATGAAGTATGAAACAGGTGTTATTGCTTTAGTATAAATAAGTCCCGTGATGCTTGCAGTAGTAAACCACGTTAGCAGGAAGAGGAGAATGATTTGCGATGCTAGGAAGGAGAGATGAGAGTATTTCAAAAAGAAAAAAAAAATGACCTTAACATGCTTGCAGAGGAGGGATACGCATAGCCGGGGGTAAAAAGAACAGGTTCCAGAAAGAAAAAGACTGTGTGGTGGACAGAGGAAGTTGTCACGTGCAATAAAGTGAGAAAAATAAAAAGTTTCCGATAGACCTTTATAGGAATGAACAAGATCCCTTATCAGACAATCGTGCGTTGAAATCATGGGGTAGTAGATTGCGTTCGACCGTTAAAAGGCAAGAGCGAGTAGGTAGCAAAATCATGGGAGAATGATCCGGTAAGACGACAACTGAAGCAAACAGGATGGTGAGGCGAGAACAAGAGGAAATTTAATAAATACAACACTTATCTCGGCAAAAAACCTACGAAGGGAGTAAGCGAAGTGTCAACATGCTTGAGCCACGCTTCAGTAAGCAGGCAATAAACGTGGGAGTATAGGTTGAGAGTGGAACTTCCTTGATGAGATCCAGTGATAGGTGGGGGGATAGACCGTTATGGGAATTTATAAATAAAACAACGTGGTGTCTCTGTGTATTTTAATTTTTTGAATATCCAACCGGAAATTAAAAAAAGGAAGAAAAAGATGAAAGTTGCAAGATTTTCTTTCTTTATTGTGTTGTCAAATTACTTAATTTCAATATATATCAAGTCTTATTTTGGATATCGGATATTTAGAGCATATAAAATAACACAGTAAAAGTAACCGAGATAATGGTTAAAAGAAATAGAGTATTGATACATAGTGAGTATAAGAGTAGGGTTTAGTACTTATAAAGTTTTATTAGTGTCTAGAGGGCATATATATTATACGCCATTCCCATGACATCTGAATTATTATACGATATAATAGTATAAGATTTAAGTAAGTGAAGATATTAGTTATAATATATAATAATATATATATAATATAAATAGTGAGTAATATATATATAATATAAATCTATTAGTTGAAATAGATAAGATGAGTAGGTATAGTAAAAGATAATATGATATAGATTATATACTATATATATATGTATTATATAGTAATAGAAGATAATGAGTAATTTTATATTATACTTATAATAGCTAATTTTATATAGTATGCCTATGCAGTCTTTAAATATTTGTGTATGTGGTACAATGTAAAATTTCTAAAAGAGAAAAACTGATAAGAATATTTAATAAAGATATATATGACAGCCAATCTACCTTGTTAATTTATAAATATAAGTTTAAATACCTAAATACTTATAATAATAATTATATAGTAATAATAAACCACAAGACTGTCATATACCATTGTTTAATATATAATAAACAGTAAGTACTAAGTAAAAATAATAATTAAAATTGAGATAATATATATAAAGTAAAGTAAGTATTAGTATTTATTAAATATTATTTAAAGCAGGTATGTTTTGTAAATAATAAGTAACTAACGTATATATATATTAGATATAATAAATAATATAATAAGATAAATTAAAATTATAGCTGTACACTTTTCACTCATATTGATTTAATATATTGATATAGTAATATATTAATTTATATTATATAATCAAACTCCTATTTCAAATTTTTCTTGACCTCTATATTATTGAAAAATATTTTGTAGTATATAAATATAACTTTTAAATAATTATATTAATTGTGAAAATATTATATATAGGTATTAAGAAATTATATTTATGATGATATATATAATAATATATATATATTTATATATATAATAGTTTATATACTAATATATCTATATATATATATTATATATTACTGTGGCGTTTGAATTAGGGTGTATTAATGGAAGGGAGATTAGCCTGCTAGAGTTATATGAGAGCTGTTTAGGATTTTTGCGAATGGTAGAGTGAGTGTATTACCATTTAGCTTATTGCTCTCGTAACTCTTGCGTGTGTAAAGTAAGGAAACAT
>JABUQX010074971.1:37500-42678 GCA_015478945.1 Trachelipus rathkii | reverse complement strand
ATATATAAAAAGCTAGTAGCTATAAACTTTGTAAATACTATTACTCTAGAAAATCTGAGGTAGGGTAAATGGAATATATTTTTAAATAAAACACAATAAAATAAAAAAGTTATTATTAATTATAATATTTGTCATAAATAATATATTTGCATTTAAATAAATGTTTAACTATTTTAATTTATATATAATAATATGATGAGTATAAATGAGAGAGACAAACAAACCAATATATGAAATAGAGTAAATGACTTAAAGATAGTGTGAGATATTATACTGCAGTATATTCCGCGGCACTCGAATCTCTACGACCAGTTGTCGCGTTGAGCGACTAGTGCGGACAATATACCGGGTGGAAGGCAGGATTAATTTCTTTACCTTCCTTTACATTAATGTTCATCCACTGTTATGACATTATTCGATTATAATATAAATTATAATGAGCTATCATTAGTGGTTTGACCTCATATATACACAGACTACTATAAAAAAATTAGATAAGTAATCTAGGTATATATCTTAGGTTAATCGGCTCTCTTTTCTGTAGAGTATTCGGTACATAAACCTAATTATATATAATTTATTATTAATATATAGTATATTATATATTAATATTATAATAATTATATATATAATATATAATATATTATTAATTAATCAATATATAATATATATAATATTATATTAATATATATTAATATTTAAGTATATACTTATAAATGACCTATATTTAGCTTTATATAAAACCAAGACAATTTATTAAATATATATACATATATATTATATATATATATATATATATATATAATATTAATATATATAATATATATATATATAAATATATATTATTAAATTATATATATTAGTATTATAATATATAATATATATATAATATATATTAATAATATTTATATATATTAATATATTTATAATATTATATATATATATTTAATTATAATATTAATTATATAATATATATATATATATATATAATATATAATTTATTATATATTAGGATTGTACCATTTAAGTAATACCAGAAAATAGAGGCCGATTATTAACCGCATACTGATACTCTATTATTTTAGGTGCCGATACTGATATGAATGACTTATCAATAACTTATTAATTAATATATTTAATAAATTATCAAATAAGTATAAGAATAGTAACTGTTCTCATGATACTGCTAGGCAACTCAGTATTGAATCTGACATTTACCCTATGTAACATTTAAACAATCACAATACTTATTAGTCATTTTAATTTCATATTGGTATGTTAGCACTCCCTAGGATTAGTATATTACACATTATATATAAATTTAAAATAATCGGTCATCTTTTATAAATGAGAGATGTATTAAATAGAGCAAGTAAATCAAATATTAATAATAATCTTATTGGTAGTAATATTGAGTAGATTCTCAAAAACTAGCCTTATCTACCAGTTGTGCGATATTTTTCCTCATTCGCTCACTCTCAAAGACCACAGATTCTTAATCTGAACTAGTTTTTCATGATGGTGTACACTGATCACAGAGATTTACTCTCCATATAGTAATATCTCTAACTACGCCTATTCATATAATATAATATAAAACTTATACACTGAATATGATAGAGAGATCCTCAATATCTATTTATATACTCGAAGACAATAATATAATATTATAGACCGCATATATTTACTTCAAACAACTGAACAATCATATATAATAATTTAGCTACTCCTTAAGATAAAGGTTAGATATCGATTCAATACTCAAATTTCAAAAATTCTCAAAAAATTATATGTGATGCAAACATCATTAAGCTTTATCAACTAGTATCTGGCAAGAGCCTCTGTCCTTTTTTGTGAGGGTTAATTTACTATTCCTCATCACTTACTACTAAAATTCGCATCATATATAGCTCTCGATCAGATGAAGGGAGGGTAAATAGTGTGTTGTTAAATATTTCTATGCAAGCACTGATTAAAATAATGTAGTGAAAACTTTGGAGCTCCATTTTCAATGCTTACACATCAATTGAGAGAATTCTCTTCTGTAGCAGCATTCATCTATATAGTTTTCGTTGAGTCTCATCTCTTTCGCAGATTGCAAATTTGAATTATCTTTTGCTCCCTCTCACGTTATTATAGACTGTCTCTACTATCAATTTTTTATCGATGGGGTTTCCTATGTTAGTGATTACCTTTATTGATAGTTAAGTGAATGAGATATGATTCAAATGCTAATTTTATATCGACCATGATAAACTTATCATCAATAGTCATTAACATATCCAAAAACCTCTTAATCTTCTCACATGTAGTGTTTATTTATTTGCTGTAATAAAAGCCACCATCGTATTCACTATCAGTTGCTAGTTGCTTGGAGTATGAGTTTGCTGATAAGGCGGCTTTCCATCTTACTGTGAATTCTTCTTCACTTTTGATTCACACACGAGCAAGCTCCTCTCGGTTTATTAGCTATTTAAATGTGCATCTTAGGATAAGTTTTGGTTCACCGTCTACAAAGATGTTATTCATTATATTATATATTATTATGTGTGGGGTGTTTTTAGACTAGGCTTAATAGTTAAATTCCTATTTAATTATGAACCTTATTTTATTTAATTATTTATTTTTTTACATGTTGTTACACTACTCAAAATTAACGTCAAGTAATATATGAGCACAGATTAGTACAGGCTTAAATGAGGAGAATAAATGATATAAGGATAACATGATAAGTATGTTAGAATAGACATACCACAGAATACAGATGATAGGCATATGATGAAAGAAGGAAGTAAGCACCGCAGCGAAACTAGTCTGTAGATAGTTTATAACTTTTACAACTTAACAAAAAACTTATATCAAACTTGTGATACTCGAGACACAGCACCCTCCATAATATATATATAATAGTGTACTATATATGACTATTAACTATAATATATATATTATATATAGTGAGGCGTCGTAAAGGTTATGTAGTGTTATACTGTCATCATAGTAAAATGTAGGAGTGATTATCCATCAAGCACTTGCCTAGTCATATGTACCTATATTAAGTGAATAAAGAGATAAATTATTAACCAACATTCGCTACGATACTCATAAAATAGATATGATATGGTAAGTTAAAATGGAGTCAAAAGTGATAACTAGTAAAGTAACAGGTAGATGTTTATTAGCCTTTATGGGACCTTAGACTCTAATTCCCTATCCATAATGTTACCTGAGATGCAATAACAGATAACACATACCCCATATAGATATAGAGTGAGAGCTCTCATATTAAGTTAATAAACTCCATTAAAAGGTGAGGATAAACCCTTATAGTCATGGAGTATAATCTAGAGAAGTAGAGAAATAAATAAAGATCTTACTCAGGTACTAAAAACAGAATATCCCAATATATATCTGAGGCCACCCTATAGCTCTCAATCGTATGTGATAGAGGTTTATTCAATTAGACATTTTTTTGTTATTGTTAAGGCCAATATATTAGATATTATATATTATATTTTCATACAGAAGAGTACGAGGATAAACCGTTATGATATATTATCGAATTTATACATTGTGCGCTTCACTTTTATACAAGATTATTGAGTTTTATATATATATGACCCATTGCCTAGATATATCTCATTATATCCTCAGAATATTAGCTCATAGAGACTATAGCGGTTATATACGATAATATAATTATAAAGTAGAATATCTATATATATAAGTAATATAGTTAAGAGAGAGAGGGTAGCACAAAGGATAGAGAAATAGAGAGATTGAAGAATGAGGGGTCGCAGTATCATCATTGAGCTGGATAGAGTTAGATGTGCAGGTGAGAAATTTATTAATGTGAAAAGTCGGAATAAAGTAGGAGATAATACAGAACCCTGAGGAAACACCACTATGACAAGAAAAAGAAGAGAAAAATCGAAAAAAGACTTGCAGCAAAATGAGCGATTTTTGAAAGAAAGCTAGACATCAGTAAGCAAAAAGAAAAGGAAAACCCAAAAGGAGGGGAGCTTGGAGAGCAGTGACGCGTTGCCCATACCCGGTCAGATGCTTTGGAATATGTCAAGCGCCATAAATATGTTAATAGGAAAGTTATATCGTAGGGACCTCGAGTGCCGAAAGGCCGTACTGGCGATCGTTAAAGCAAGGAATGAGATTCCAGATGGTCTTAAGAAGTGAGAGTTGTGAGAAGGGTTTCAAAAGATCTTAGATAGAATACAAGGTTAGAGCAATAAGGGCGATAGTTAGAGGAATCAGAGCGGCTTTCTTTTTTTCGGAATAAGGCTTGGGACTTTATGCGCGCTTTCCAAACTGAGGAAAGTGCTAGATATTGGGGCCTAGAGGATATGTAACGAGGGCGGGGTCAGCATGAAGCACACTCCCTCAAAAAAACTCGGGGAGGAAGCCATCGGGGCCACCCGCATTCCTAGCGTTCATAGATTTCAGGAGCCCATGCAATCGATCAAATGTAATCACAGGTAAAGGAACATAGGGGAACACCTGAGGAAGAGAAGGAGGAAAGAAGAGGAATGACAGAATCTCAGGGTTGAGTTAGAGGGAAAAATAGGAGCCGAAGAGATTGGCCTTTTCAGTTGAAGTATTAGCAACAGAACATCAGAGCGAATAAGAGGAGGAAAGGATAATTTACAGAAGTTGTTAAAGATGTTTTGGCAAGAGGCCAGAAAGATTTGTTCGTAGGAGGGAGAGCCAAGGAGGTCAGCACACTTTCTGTTTAATTAAAAAGTCCACTTTGCTCGTCGAAGAGTACCCCTGAAACGATTTCTAGCTGAATGGAAAATTAGCAAGAGTGATTAGAGAACGAGAATTTTTCCCACACCCGATACGCACTGCTCTAGCCTGAATGCCAGAGAACAAGTACGATCGAACCATGGGATTTTGAGGGGAAAAAGATTTAGTCGAAGAAGAAATGACCCTCTTTTCATCCCATCAACGATTACAGTTCCACTTTTTTGCAGAAGCTGAAGCCTTCCTCTTCGAGCAAAGCAAGTCAACTTCAATCTATAGCTTAGTTTAGCAGCAACCAATGAACCCCAATCGGGCCGATCAAAGTGCCGTAAAAAACGCATAGGGGCAGGATGGAGCTGTGGAGCTGAAGTTATAAAAGTTTGACTCATATTAAGTTATCGTTAAGATTTACCGATAGGAGCA
>JABUQX010074971.1:0-35000 GCA_015478945.1 Trachelipus rathkii | reverse complement strand
ATGAGAGTCTGCAGTGTGAAGTCATGTTAGATGGTGAGCAACAGTATCTGAGTTTAAATTTTTAAGATATATGTTGGATGAAAAGGGAACGGATGATGCAAAATGTAGTAGGAAAGTTGAGAATGGTGGGAAGGGTATATTGCTACTTGTGTTAATGTATAGTAGTGAAACTATGGTGTGGAATAAGAGGTATAGATCTAAGGTACAATGAGTTCAAATGGACAATGTTAGGTGTGAGAAGAATTGATAAAATGAGGAATGAACACATTAGGGAGTTGCGTGGTGTAAAGGAAAGTGTAAATGAGAGAATAATCAAGAGTACATTGAGATGGTTTGATCATATGGAAAGGATGGATGATAGTCGGTTGGTTAAGCAGATGTATAGTGGTGAGTGTGCTGGGAATCAACCAACTGGGAGACTGAAGGAAAAGTGGATTGCGTCAGTAAATTAATGCCTGAAGGAGAGGAATGTAAGTTTTTCAGAGAGGAGAAGAAAGGTGCATAACAGGAGTGAATGGCGGGGTTTTGTGAAGGGGGTATGGTTGTGGGCTTTTCCCAGGGGATGAACCTCACATTGACGAGATACCACAGTGAGGGTCCATCGCAGTCTCGTGAAACCTCTGGGTGGTTGCAGTCTAAGACTAGCAAACCTCAATAATCACAAATACTAGGTACAGTAATAAAACAAGGTGACTGATTTTACTCCCGATACCACAGTCCAGAACAATACATTAGAAATATTAGGTATGACAATGAGATGAGATCAAAACTTTTAAAATTCTTTGGAAAGAATTTTATATTTTATATACTTGTGTAACCAATAAATTTAAAATTATTATTATTTTGAATGTTCTTTTCTGCAGGTCTGTTTCAATGGCATCTTTGGCTTCAAAAACTCCAGGAAACACCTCAAGAGGATCTGTATTCACCAGCAGTATAGGTTATTCAACCAGGAGAGCTACAAACGTAACTACTCATACCACTAGAGGAGTAGGAGCAGGAGGAAGAGTTAATAATTCCTTGGGTCCTGGTAAAAGTTTTTTCCTCATTAGTCCCAATATAGCAAATAATTGATCATTAATAGCTTGTTTATCTTTATTAATATATAAATTTGTAATGTGATGGAGAACTATGGTCATATATCATTGAGGGATAGCTTGTTGCAATAAGGTATATTTTTAAAAGGTGGTTTGTTCGAGATGGTTCATGGGGATTTTTGGTTTAGGAAAGTAATCGTTTATCAAATTTAGGGAATATGTGTCTCTGGGTTTTATGTTAAGAATGGAAAAAGTTTGGAAGCTTATATATAAATATTTTGTGAGAAATTTAAGATGGAATTTATGAGTTTAAGTATAATGAGTGATTCATTGAAAAAAAAAAATTAGCACTTTAACTTTTGAATGAAATGAGTGAGAAAACTTTGAAGTGCAAAATAATGGTTGCGAATGAGAATTATAATGGCTCAAGAACTAGTGGTATTCTGTGCTTAAAAGTGTCCCACTTGAAAGTACAAAGTAGTTGTGCTTGGGAAATATAATAACTTACCGATAATTTTGTCATCTGCAAAACATATGAAAGTTAACAGTTGGTCAGTGCAACCTTACTTCTATAAATGCACATAGTATTGCCATCTACAAAATGTATTAAATTTGACACTTGGTCATTACAACTTTATTTACAATTTTAATAAAGCTTCAATAAAATTGCTGTAGTGGATTCGTGTGCATAATTAAGGTAGAAAGAATAATTGTGATAATTTAAGAATTGGTACATAAGGGTTTCTGAAATGATGCAATACTTCCTTGCTTTCCTGAAAGTTCTAAACAAACATTGAAATTGCATTTAAAATGTTTCCATTAGAGTATTCATTTACTGCCACTTTTTATATTACAGGAGCAAAATTACCACTGTCTAATGCATCAAACAGGCAAAATATTACAAGAAGTACACCTAAGCCAAATTCAGATAATACAATAAAGGAACCAGTTAAAGGTAAATAGACTACTTTAAAATCAATCTATTTTTTTTAGTATCCTTCATAGTCATGCTATTTAGTAACCTCAAATTATATCCTATGCTTAAACAGTGTTGATAATGTATCATTTTATCTTTAAATGATATTTTTTTGTCAGATTTGTTAAAAGTTTATAGCTTGTTTTTTTACCAGTGAACATTAGTGTAATTAAGAAATTTTTCTTGGGGGAACCATGGTCCCTTTAATTAACTGAGAATATCAGTAACCTGTCATGATTTTTCATTGACTAAAACATTTCTTGGGGGGGGGGGGGTACCCCTAGAACTTTACGCCTATGCCAGTGAATAACAAAATTTTCAAATATTTACTAAGGAAAAACTAAGAGACCGCCTTGGGACTTGAAAGGCAAGGTGCAGGATATGGAAGTCATGTTGAAGGAATATTGTTCTAAAATGTCAGAGTATGAATCACGAACTGCTCGGTTAGAGGCAGAGAAGAGTACCCTTAGCCACAACTTGGAGCAAACGGAAACATATTCAGCTTCTGCTCAAGGGGAGATCAATGAATTAAAAGCAAAATTAAAGTAGGTGTATGCACTATTATATGAGCAGTTGAATGCGAAAGTGGTGTAAGCCCAAAAAATAATAAAATTAACGTTAAAATTTTTGCATTATATACAATGGGCAACTGTTACAGATTCTCTGCCACGCCTTGAAAAGTAATTTAGGCAGACTTACACAATTTTGTGACAAAATACATTGAAAATAGAGCTATTCACTGATGGGGGAAAGTATGATTTGTATAAAAAGTGACTTGCACCACTCTTGCATTCAGCAGCTCATATTATTAATTTAAGTTAAATACTTTTTGATCCTTAGTTAATATTAGTTATAATTGACTTATCAAACTAGTCGCTTGTAATGTTGTTGTTGACAATCCTTTTATTTTAATCTTTTACAATAATTATTGCAAATATAGAATCATATTAATAACTCAAGGAACCCTTGAAATAAAACATATTCTTATGACTAATTTTGCTTAGAATGACTCACCCCATCCCTTACACACCCACACGCGCCCGTACGCATATATATATATATATATGATACTATATATTATATATTATATTATATACTTATATATATATATTATTATATATTATAATATATATATATATATTTATTTTCTATATATTATATTAATATATATATATTTATATTTACACCATAACGCTTACTTTATCTACGTTTTACTTAATCAACCAATTACTTATATACACACACTGCCAAATCACTCTACCATCCTCTCAAACTCTCTTCAGATTCACCACACACAAAACCAAGCATCCGCAATTAAGTACGGTAGGGCACCCTCCACTCACTCCATTCTCCATCATTCTAACACCTTTCCTGCCACCCCATCTCTAATTCTTTTCATAACCCCATCCACATATACAAAATTGAATAACCAAGGGACATAAACACATCCCTGCCTCACTCCGCTATTAATATTAGCCAATCACTTTCGACACCATTCATTTTGAAGATTCCTATCTTCATTAATACTTTTGATTCCATTCAGAAGGACCTACCACCAACACCATACATTATTAACCCTTGCCATAGGGCTTCCCTATTCAATCCATATTCATACGCCTGTTGGCAATCCATAAAACCTAAGTTAACATTTTATTTCTTCTTCCTCTCATTTTCTCAGTCATTTGGTTCAAATGTAAAGATTGATCCACACACCCTCTACACTCCTAAACGCACCTTGTTCTTCACAATCAGTCCTTCAGTACTCGACGCACTCTTTCGACTAAATACCAGCACATTTCCTACAACACTCAATAAAACAAATACAAATACATTTCTACAGTTCCCTTTATATCCCTTACCCTTTATATAAGGGTACTATTTACTGCTCTCCTCCCAATCCCTCACTATACCCTCCATAAACGCTTTTAATTACACAACTTCAAGATCCAATCAATCACATCTCGCTCCGTTCTTGATCATTTCACCAGTAATATTACATCTATACTGCAGATTTACCATCTCTTCAACTTAATTCTCACTCTACCCATCCTCCTTCTTTGCTTAATAACCTCATCCCCAAATACCTATATTTTTCTCATGCACAATACAAACCACACAACAGTCTTATCCACTTCTTCATTACTGCCAATATTGTACAGATTTTCAAAGTGTTCTTTCACACCTTCACTAACATCACTTTCTCAGTTACAACAAACACCATTCCCTATCATTATTCTGAGCAGGTTCCCCCTTATTCTAATTCTTAAACTTCGCGCTTCCTTCCAGAAGAGCTTCTATTCCCTTGTATGTCCCCATTATCCTCCTTCCAAACTGTTCATTTAACCTCTTTTTTCCTCCTACGTATGCATCTCTTAGCATTCCTTTTTTCCTCCTTATATAATTTCCAAGCATCTTTCTTTTTTGAAACGTTCATCATGTGCTTTTAGTACATTCAACTACGCTTCTTTTTTACTTTTACGCGCTTGCATCACCTTCATTCCACCACCCACTGTTATCATTCTTACTTCCTTACTTTAGCACCCCACATACTTCTTTTCGCACTTGCTAACCAATTGCTTTCCTTCATTTGCTCCCAGATGTATTCAGTTTCAACTTGTTCACATTCAAACTGATTCACTTGCAAGCGCTCTTACAGTACTTATCTTATTTCCTGGTTCACTAAACTTCTCACTTTTAATTTTACACTTTCTTCCATATCACCTTCCTCTCCATCCAGGCCCCCACTAACTTAATTTTACATAGACAAAATAATGATCCGATAATCCGCATTTTCCTAAGCCCTCATGATTTTAACATCCACCACTCATCAACATCTTTCACCAAACACAAAATCAATCATACGTTTCACTTCGATACCATCTCTAACCTACACCACTACTAGGTATACTTATGCTACATTCTTGTGTTTGAAGAAAGTTTTACTTAACACACATACCTCTCCCCACAGAAATCAATTACCCTTCCTACCATTCTCATTTTCTCCTTCACACCCCAAAACCACCTGTATACCATCCCTTTTTTTTATCACTTATAATATATATAAATATTATATATAATATATATATATATATATATATATATATATATACTATATATATATATACTATATATAGTATATAAATATTATATATATATATTATTCTATCATTATATATATATTAATATATATATATATATATATATAGTTTCTTTCTTTCTTTCTTTCTTTTTCCACCTTCCTCTTTGCCCCAAGTTGGGGTAAGGTGCTGTCTACAAGCATTTCGGAAAAAGGACAGCCAGTACGGAGAACATGACAACGTCGAAAAGAAACAGCCTTACGCCCCTCTGTACCATTAAATTAGTGAGAGCTCGTCACAGACAGAAAATCACCCTAGAGCATGCATGGGACGCGAGACCCTCACTATGGTAAAATCGTCAATGTAAGGGTTTCATCTCCTGGCCCAGGTGGGCCACAACCATGACCCCATACAAAACCGCCATTCTCTTCCATCATGCCACCTTTATTCTCGCCTTCTGCCAAACTCACATTTCTCTTCCTCTGGCATTCCTTTACCGACTCAATCACTTCCTTCTTCGGTCTCCCAGCGGTCGGTTCCCAAACAGACTCTCCACTATACATCCGCTTAACCACCGGACTATCATCACTCTTTTCCACATGTGACCAAACCATCTCAACATACTTTCATTTATTCTCTCATTTACCCCTTTCTTCAACCACACAACTCTCTATACGTTCATCCCTCAAACTTTATTATTCTTTTTCACACCTTTGCATGCCTTTAAGATGCATATATTAAGATTATATATATATATTATATATAATATATATTATATATATATATTAATATATATATATATATATAATAATATATATATATATATATATATATATATATATTAATATTATTTTATATATATATATATATATATATATATGGATTGGTGCGAATGAAGCGGTGATGAAAGCGGTTAAAGGTAAAAAAAGAAGCGTGGTTGAATGTACTAAAGCATGATGAAGTTTCAAAAGAAAGATGCTTGGAATTACTGTATATAAGGAGGAAAAAATTACTAAAAGCTGCTATAGTAGGAGAAACAAGAGGTAAATGGGAACGTTGGAAGCGAGGTCATGAATGGGACATCAAGGAATAGGAAGCTCTTCTGGAAGGAAGCGCGAAAGCGTTAAGATGAGAATAAGGGGAATCTGCTTAGAATATGAATAGGGATGGTGTTCTTGTAACTGATGAAATGGATGTGAGCGGAGTGTGGAAAAGAACACTTTGAGAAAATCCTGCACAATATTAACAGTAAATGATGAGGTATTGTGAATGGGTTGGTTTTGGATGGTGCCAAGAAAGAATAGTATTGTGGATGAGGTTATTTAGTAAGGAGGAGGTAATGGAATAGGTTGAGAAAGTTGAAGAACGGTAAATCTGCAGGTATAGAATGAAATAACTAGTGAAATGATCAAGGACGGAGGCGAGATGGTGATTGATTGATTTGGAGTTGACTGTAATAAAGGTTTATGGAGGACTATTATGTTCCAAAGGGATTGGAGGAGAGCGGGATGGTGATTGATTAGGAGGGTAAGGGGGAATGTAGAAATTATAGGGAATAAGGTTTATTGAGTGTTGTAGGAAGTATTGCTGGCTATTTGCGTTCGAAGAGTGCGATCGGTGACTGAGGACTGATGATTGGTGAAGAACAAGAGGTGGCGTTTTCGGAGTGCGTAGAGGATGTGTGCGTTAATCTTTTAATTCGAAACAATGATGAGGCAAAAAATGAGGAGAAGAAGAATAAATTGATTTAGGTTTTAGGATTTACAACAGGCGTATGATAGAGTTATAGGGAAGCTTTATGGTAGGTATTAGTAGATATATGGATGTTGGGTGGTAGGCTTCTGAATGGAATCAAAAGTATTTAGGTGGATAGTGAAGAATAAATGGAAGAATAAATGTGTCAATGGTATTGTTAGGGATTAATAGCGGAGTGAGACAGAGGTTGTGTTTATGTCTCCATTGTTGTATTCAGGTGTATATGGTGCGGCGGGTTATGAAAGAAATTCGAGGTTGGCGATTGCAGGAAATGGTGTTATAATGATGGAGAATGGAGAGAGAGTGGGAGGGTGCTCTACCTATTGTATGCGGATGATTTGGTGTTCTGTGTGCGGTCTGAAGAGGTTGAGAGGAACTTGGTGGAGAGATTTGGCCATGGGTATGTAAAAGCGAGGGGTTCTGAAAGTAACGTAGAAGAGTAAGGTATGGTTGGTGAGTTGAGGACAGTCCTCCGTGTGAAGTTATGTTAGATGATGAGCAGCTGAGCAAGTGTCTGAGGTTTAAATATTTAAGGTATGTGTTGGAATGAGAAGGAACGGATGATGCAGGAGTGTAGTAGGAAAGTTGTGAAGTGCAGGAAGGTGGCTGGTGCAATATAATCGTTGGTCGAAATGTAAGGGACTAAGTCTTGAGTGCGCTAGAAGTCTTACATGAGGGTATGTTGCTTTACCTGTGTTTATTGTACTGGTAGTGGGGACTAGGTCTGTAATTAAGAAGTAGAGATCTAAAGTTCAATGACTGTTCAGATGGAACATCTGTAAGGGGCACTGGCTAGGTGGTGAAAGAGAATTAATAAGTGAGGAATGAACCGTATTAGAGAGTCGTGTTGTGTTGAAGAAAGGGTAAAGAGAGAAGTAAATGAAAGTATGTTTGAAGATGGTTGGTCATGTTGGAAGGCATGAATGAAAGCTGATCGGTTGGTAAGCGGATGTATAGTGGAGAGTGTGGTGGGAACCACGGCTGGAGACCGAAGAGGAAAGATGGATTGATGTCGCGTGAACGAATGTCTGGAAGGAGAGAAATGTGGTTTGGCAGAGGCGACGAATAAAGGGCGTGATAGCGACGAGAAGTGGACGGGGTTCTGTATGGGGGCATGTTGTGGTCCACCTGGGCCAGGGATGAAACCCTTACATTGACGATTACCATAGTGAGGGTCCGTCCCGGTCCCATGATGCTCTAGGTGATTTTTGTCTGTGACGAGCTCTTCACTACTTAATGGTACAGAGGGGGCCGTTAGGACTGGGCTTTCTTTTCGACCTTTTGTCGATGCTTCTCCTTACTGCTTTTCTTTTCCGAAGCCATGTACGCACCTTACCCCAATCTATGGGGCAAAGAGGAAGGTGAAGAAAGAAGGAAAGAATATATAATAATATATAATATATATATATATAGTAATATATATATATATATTATACTATAATATATATATATATTATATATATATATATATAATATATATTTATATATATATATATATATTATATATATATATTATGATATATATATATACTATATATATAAAATCGTGTATTATAGTCAAACTTAGGCTAGGGGGTATTGGTCTACTGTATAATTTAAAACATCTTAAATACACATAATTAAAGAGGGAATTTAAAAAAAAAAAAACAAAAACATTTTTTTTAAAAAAAGTTTTTTTTTTCAAAAAAAAAAAAACAAATTAAAAAAAACCGTTTTTTTCACAACCCTAATTACACATCTCTGCCTCACTCCAGTATTAATATTAAACCAATCGCTTTCTTCTCCATATTTTCTTACCCATGCTTCACTATCATCATACATACTTTTGATTCCATTCAGAATCCTACCACTAACACCTGCCACAGAGCTTCCCTATTAATCCTGTCATACGACTGTTACAAATCCATAAAACCTAAATACAATTTATTTTTCTTCTCTCGTATTACAATTTATTTATTTTCTCATATGTTTCAATATGAAAATTTGATCTACACATCTTTTACCACTTTTAAATTCAATTTGTTCTTCATCAATCAGCTGCTCAGTCACTTGACGCACTCTTTCAACCAAAATACCAGCATATATCTTCCCTACAGCACTCAATAAACTAATTTCCTTATAGTTTTTACAGTTCCCCTTTCCTTATATAATAAGAGTACTATTACTGCTCTCCTCCAATTCTTCGGAACTATACCCTCCATAAGCATTTTGTTACACAACTTCCATATCCAGTCAATAACAATTGCCTCCATTCTTGATCATTTCACCTGTAATTCCACATATACCTGTAGATTTACCATTCTTCAGCTTTCTCACTCTACCCACTCTACTCCCCTTCTAATTACCTCATCTCCAAAATACTTACGGTATTTCTTCTTATACCATCAAACCCATACACATTCACTGTAACCTTTTCATTACTGCCAAAATTATGCAGATTTTCGAAGGTTTCCCTCCACACTCTCCTGACATTCATTTCCTCAGTCAAGAAAGCACATCTCCATTCTTTATTCCATGTAGATTTCCCTTTCTCTCACTTAACCTTTCATGCTTTCTTAGAGTACAGCTTATTCCCTTGTAAGTCCCCATTCAACCTCCTTCCAAACTGTTCATTTACCTCATTTTTCCTCCTACATATGCAACTTTTTGTCTTGCTTTTTTCCTCGTTATATATTTCCATACACCTTTCTTTTTTTAAAACTTTATCATTGGCTTTTATCACATTCAACCACGCATCTTTTTTACTTTTAACCTCTTGCATAACCTCTTCATTCCACCACTCACTGTTGACATTCTTGCTTCTTACTTTAGCACATCCACATACCTTTCTTGCACTACTTACAACTGCTTCCTTCATTTGCGTCCAGATTTGTTCAGTTTTATCTTTCTCACATTCAACTGATTTATTTTCAAGCGCCCTCACTTACTTTTCCTTATTACCTTGTTCACATAACTTCTTACTCCTAATTCTTCCCACTTTCTTCCTTATTTTTTTCTTCTCCATCCAAGCCCCCCCTAACTTAATCTTACATAAAACAACATCATGATCTGATATTTCCATCCCCAACCCCCTCACTGATTGAACATCCATCACATATTTCATAATCTCCTTCTTCACCAACACAAAATCAATCATACTTTTCACTTCGATACCATCTCTATCCACCAAACTCTCGTTTCATTATGAATACTCTTGTGTTTAAAGAAAGTATTACTCACATACCTCACTTCTCACAGAAATCGATCACTTTGCTACCATTCTCATTTTCTCCCGTTTTCCCAAAGTCACCTGTATTACCATCACTTTTTCTATCACTTATCCAACCATTTAATTCGCCCAGCACAAACAATCTGAAGCATGTACTTACCCCATTCAAAACATCATTCGGATTATTCAAGAAAATCCCACTCTCCTCAACATCACACTCAGATGGATCATATGTTACAACCACACATACCTTGACCTTCTTGAACTTAAATTTAACCATTAGAATTCTAGTACTCGCACAAAAAAAATCTACCATAGCTCCGTGCCACAGGTCACATCAGAATCGCAACTCCTCTCCCTGTCTCATTCCTCTCCACTCCAGCATACATCACTCGTCTTCACCGCTTAGTCTCGGCAAGCAAATCAAATATACCCTTCCTAAATACATCCATCACCTCTCTCCTCTTTCCCTCCTCATTTATTCCTTTAACATTCCATGTACCCATACGATTCATACCAACGAAAGGTACAAGGTTGATTACGGCGATCACGACCTTGTCCGAGGCCTATTATTCATTATCATTATTATATACTTAATAAATATCCTTTAAAATAATTTTTATTTTTATTGCAATGGATTTTTCATTATGTAACTGACTTTGTCCTAAAAGCTGACTTGGATACATCATTGATATATCATTTTTTTTCTATCCACAGCAATATGACGAACGAAAATATTAGTTTGAAAGACAGAATACATGAATTGGAGGTTGAAAAGCTAACTCTGGAGAAGCGAAGGGCCTAAAAAACTACTGGAGACGAGTTATCCCTCGAAAACTGAAGAAATTAAATAGCTAAGGTGAGCGTTAGAGTTTTTATTAATTTTTTTATGGTTTATAGTCATTCATTCAAAAATCCTTACAAAACAAAAAGGAATTCTGAAATATTTTTTGAAGATAACTCAATAAGAAATAGGAATAGATTTTTTTTTGGGTGTGTGTGTGTGTGTCCACGGATATGAAAGCAACAATTATACTACTCGCCAAACTGAATCATCAGTTCCCTTTTCTTCCAACATATAGCCAATATTTAACTCCGATACTTGCTCCAATTGCTCAGCACCCAACATACTGTTCACACGTGCGGACTCTCACCCAATAGTGCATCACCTTACTCTGTATCTATATTTGCTTTTAAAGCCCCTTCTTTTTACACACCCCGCCAACCCTTTTACCATCTCTCAAACTTTCTTCAGAATCGCCACACAAACCAAATCAATCCACGTACAATAAGCAAGGTCCTCTAATCTTCTTTCATTCTCCGTCGATCTACACCCTACCCTACCACCTATCTTTAATTCTTTCTTCACCCATCCATATACAATTAAATAGCCATGGAAACCAAACACATCTCTTACTCACTCCACTAAGTAATATTAAGCTACTTTTCACTTACATTTATTATTACACATGCTTATCATATCGACTTCCCCGTAAATTATATTTGATTCCTTTTAAGAAGCCTATCACCAAGACAATTATATTCCACTAATACCTGCCACAGAGTTCCCTTTTAATCCTGTCATCGCCTGTTGCAAGGCCATAAAACCTAAATTCAATATTATTCTCATTTGTCAACTCATATGCTTCACGTAAAAATTTGATCTTCCAATCCTCTACCCACTTCTAAAATTCATCCCTATTCTTCGCAATCAGTCCCTCAGTTATCGATGTACTCTTGCAACTAAAATACCAGCATCAATGTCCCATATCACTCAACTATTACTAATATAGCCTTATAGTTATTACAGTTAACCTCATCTCCCTTACCACTCTATAATAAGAGGCAACTATTACTGCACTCCTCCAATACTTGCCGACTGTATTCTCCATAACGCTTTGTTACATAACTTTCATATATATAATTATATATATATATATATATATTATTAATTATATATATTATATAGATTATATATATATATATATTATACTATATATATATATATATTATATATATATTATATATATAATTATTATATATATATATATATATATATAATAGTTTTGTTTATATAATCTTGGGTGATTACAAAGCAAGTGAGTGTTTAACTATATCTAGAGAGTAAAAAATATAAAATGTGGAATAAAAATATTAATCTTCTGCAGTTCTTGTAATATTATTACCTTCATTTAAATAAATGGAAACCACCATTTGGATTGTCCCATGCTATATTTTCCCCCCTGACAGTTTCGTTAAAACCATCCTCATGTGTCTGTTCGGATAGAAATTATTATCTGTGATATTTGTGAACTGATCATTGCAAAGACTGAAGATTTTATAAACTTTTCTTTTGCTCCTATTGTTTAATTATATGTCTTTGCTCAATATGCAAAACATAATATTGTAGTCACGCAGCAGCTGTTTTCATTCAATAAGGCAACAACAGCTCAGTTGGGTGGCTTAAAATCTGAAGTTTAGAAGCAGAAGTGTCATCTCATAATCGATATTTGGAAATTAAACAAGAACGCATGAAGAACTGGAACGAGAAATTTGGTGGAGAGCAAGGATTGTGTCAGGTAAGAACTTACGGAGATTCATTGATGCGAGAAACAGCGCAGAGGAAGTTAGGAACAATCTGTCTTAGAACTTAAAGTAGCCGTCACTTTTTCCCTTCTTCCTCCTGTCTTAAAAATTATATTCTTAAAATGCAGACTCTTGTTTGAAAACGTGTTGCATTTAATTAATTTCTGTCATTTGATGTCTTTATATGAAACCTCGGTAAACACAATTTATAGTCCTATTAAATGTTACAAATTAATTACAGGGTAATATACGAGTGTTTTGCCGTGTTCGTCCTTTGTTGAAGGAAGAGATTGAAAATAGTGGAGGCCTAGACATCATACCTCATATAAACTTCCTTGATGAAAAAACTCTGGAGTTGATTAAGAATCCAAGTAAGTCACTAACTAGTTAAGTAGTTAGTAGTAGTAGTAGCGCCAAAAATTAGTGTTTTTCAAGTTCTCAATTCTTTTTTACCTTAACCAAAACCAATTTTTTTTTCTTTTTTTTTCTATTTTAATTAATATTCAGTAAATGGGTATACGATATACAAAGTTTAGTTTTAGCTTTATTGCATGCTAAAAAGTTAAGAGCAATGGCTTAACATCACTGGTCTGGTGCATTTGATAACACAGTTCCCAGTATATATTATCATGTTTGAATATTTGATCACATCTAACGGTTATTAATAATTAATTCAATGCCAATTGTAAGTAAATTAACTACCGTCCAATCGCTTTAAATTTTGGTTTTTTTTACAGTTATTGTAGCCTCCTATGAACTATTTGGATTATCATGTCAAGAATAACATTCAGTTCACACACACACAAATATCTAATCTAGCAACAAATTTCTTTTACTCATTCCCCAGGCTGGGGGTAAAGTGCGTGCATGCACCGGAGAAGAAAAGTAGTAGAAGAATATCAGGGTTCACACTTTCTGGAAAGTCAGGGAAAGTCAGGGAAAAAAAATATGGTCAGGAAACCGTTTTAGAGTAGGTTGAAAGTCAGCGAAATTTTTAAAATTTCCAAACATATGAAGAAATTGATCCTTGGACCAAGTTACATATTTTTGAATATATTTTTTTTTCATTGCCTTAATAAGTGGAATGAAGATGTATTTGATAATGTGAATGAAAAGGATGGCGAGGAATGACATTCCATAAATTCTACTTCTATCCTGTTTCTTTCTATTTTTAGTTCACTATTTACCTACTATTCTTTCCTATTCTTTCGTAGAAGTTGTTCAAGAATTCAATCCTTCCCAATTGAAGGTGGATGGTATATGAGTGTGTAGACGTTATGACTCATGACTAATCTGTTTATATCTTTTTCTGTTTTAGGAATTATACTTATTTGAAGGTTTGACGAAGTAATTTTTGATTTTTGTGCAGTTGAAGTATTTATTATTTATTTATAAAATGACTTCAAGGCAAAAAAAAAAGCTTAACTTTAACGACCAGTGGTTGGACTTCAAAACTGACCAGGTTCATTTCTGTCAAAATGTATTCCAGAACGTGTATAAAATATATGGAAAGATTTCTTAAGTCCAAAGTTAAAATGCCTGACTAACAACCAACAACTAAGCTTTTTGCATTAGACTTACATGACAAACTTGAATGCCAGATGGCAAATCAAAATGACAGAAAAGAAATTAGAAAGATGTCCCTGAAGTACAAGCCTGTCCAATGGCTCTCATCATTGGATCATAGTATTTTTTCATGAGCCAGAACAAGAGAAACGAAGATTTGAATTATTGCTAGAGGCATTGTACACCAATAACCGAATTACAGATTCTGTTGCTGAGAAAGAAAAAGCACTATACTCTACTTTGCAGTGAAGCTCATTCTACCCTTGAATTAAAATTCAAAATATTTTGATCCATGCCTTCTAAGAAACTTGATGAGTTTTTTTCTTCTTTGGCACCTGGGAATCAATTTATGCGGAATTGTGGCAAATTATTAAATTAGGACTGATATTTTCGCATCGAAATGCGACAGTGGAAGGAGGGTTTCTATAAATTAAGCAATTTTAGTGGAGATTCTGAAAGAACATAGTCTGATTTCTCATAAGAACAGTGCACAATGCTATAAGATCTCATTAAAGTATTCATGAAGTTCCATCACTCAAAAAATGTTTGACCCAAAATGTTAAGAAGCCTGCCATTTAGGGCAGATATTGAAGAAACATCTCAAAGAGTCAAACAGAAAGAAAAAAGAAAGAGAATGAAAAGTGTTGAAAAAGAATATTATCCCATACAGATGCAATAAACTTGAAAGAGCAGAGAAAGATGTTTAAACTGAAATGACAGAAGAAGACGCTATTAAATCAAAAATCAAATGCTTTAGAAGAAAAAGTAATTAATCTAAATCTCCCCATTAGAACTTTTGTGAACAGAGGACGCTATTCACCTAGGCTATAATGTAAGCTCTTTAATTTATTTTCTTTTTGTATAAATAAAAACTGTTTCTTTTTGGAAAAAAAATAAAAAAGAAGTGCTTTGGACGGTTATGGGGAAGTATAGGCTGAATTACTAAAAAAAAAAGTTTTATATTTTTAAATTCATCCATCATGGTGGAACATATCTTAAGTAAATTTTCAATAATTTTAATGTTAAATTCCTACAAAAGTAGCTGCAATAAAATTAATAGATATTTTTACCAAGTTTAGAAACGAACACGCTGGTCAGGGAAAATTTGCAGATTTGGTCAGGGAAAGTCAGGGAAATCAAATTCAAAATTTTAGTGTGAACCCTGAATATGACACGTCGAAAAGAAAGCCCAGTCTTACTGCCTCCTTTATACCTACTAGTGAGACTCGGCCGCAATCAGAAAATCCACCCTAGAGCTTCACGGTACCGTGATGGACTCTCACTATGGCATATCATCAGTGTAGAGTTCATCCCTTGGCCCAGGTGGGCCACAACCATACCCCCTCACGAAACCCCGCCATTCACTCCTATTATGCACCTTTCTTCTCGCCTCTGCCAAACTCTCATTCCTCTCCTCCAGGAATTCCTTTGCTGACTACTCATTCCATTTTTTCTTCTGTCTTCCAGCACACTCATCACTATACATCCGCTTAACCAACCGACTATCATCCATCCTTTCCACATGACCAAACCATCTTAATGTACTTTCATTTATTCTCTCATTTACTCCTTTCTTCAAACCACATAACTCCCTAATATGTTCATTTATCATTTTATCAATTCTTCTCACACCTAACACCCCTAAGATTGTCCATCTGAACACATTGGACTTTAGATCTATGCCTCTTATTCCAGACCATAGTTTCATTACTATACATTAATACAGGTACCATATCCTCGTGTATGACCCTAGTGCACCCAAGACTTAGCTCTTTTACATCCACCAAGGATTTAATTGCTCCAGCCACCTTATTACCATTCACAACTTTCCTACTACACTGCATCATCCGTACAAGTTAACCATATATATATAAATATATATATACTATATATATATATATATTATATATATATAT
The DNA here is from genome assembly GCA_015478945.1 of Trachelipus rathkii. Lineage (NCBI taxonomy): Eukaryota > Metazoa > Arthropoda > Malacostraca > Isopoda > Trachelipodidae > Trachelipus > Trachelipus rathkii. The sequence continues at coordinate 18,879 of JABUQX010074971.1, read as the reverse complement.
ATATATATATTATATAATATATATATATATATAATATATATATAAAATATAATATTAATATATATATTCTTTCTTTCTTCTTCACCCTTCCTCTTTGCCCCAAGATGGGGGGTAAGGTGCTGTAGCATCGAGAAAAGAAAGCAGTAGGAGACATGACAAACGTCGAAAAGAAAGCCCAGCCTTTACCGCCCCCTCGTACCATTAATATATATATATAATATATTATATAATATATATATATAATATATATATATATATATATAAATATATATAATATATATATATAATATAAATATATATATATATATATAAATATATATATATATATATATATATATATCTCTTCTTCTTCTTCATCTACCTTTTTTTCCCAAGATTGGGAGTAAGGTGCGTTTCATGCATCGGAAAAGAAAAGCAGTAGGAGAATATGACAAAAGTCGAAAAAGAAAAGCCCAGCCTTACCGTCCCCTCTGTACCATTAATTATAAAGAACTCGTCGCAATCAGAAAACCACCCTAGAAGCTTCATGGGACCGCGACGATCCTCACTATGGTAAATCGTCAAGAATATATATATATATAATAATATATATAATTATATATATTATATATATATATATATAGTATATATATATTATATAATATATATAATATATATATATATATATATATATATATATATGATATTATATAATATATATATATATATATATATATATATATATAAATTATTATAATATATATATATATATATATAATCTATTATATTATATATATATATATTAATATATATATATAATATATTATATATTATATATATATATAATAATATTAGTATATACATATACTATATATATATATAATATATATATATATAATATATACGGTATATATATATTGTATTAATATATTATATTATATATAATATATATATAATATATATATATAATATATATATATATATATATATCAACTCCGCGGCCCCGTCGTCACCCACGGGGGCAACGAGGACACCAGAGGTGTCCTTGGCTAAAGGAGATAGGGCTAGGAAGGATAGGCCTAGCAAGCCACTTCCCGAAATAAACTGCTTGCAGAACTTCAGCGCGAGCCTCGGAAGCCGGACAGAACCTTAGACGCTAAAGAGAAGAGAATTAGGTGCAGCAGAGGTGATGATCTGGAGAAAGACGCTTGCGCGGCTAACAGGATGAAAAAATCCTTCCTGGCGAGAGGAAAAAGAAAAAAAAAAAAGAAAGATATATATATATATAAATATATATATAATATATATATATATATATATAATAATTATATATTATAATATATATTATAGATATATATATATATATATATATAATATATATATTTATATATATATATATATATATATATTATATATATATATTATATATATATAATATAATATATATATAATATATATATAATATTTATAAATATATATATAATATATATATATATATATATAATATATATATATAATATATATATATATATATACTATATATATAATATAAAAGGTGCATAATAGGAGTGTATGGCGGACTTGTGGTAGGGGGATCGTTGTGCCCACCTGGGCTAGGGGGGAACCCTCCACTTGACGATATGCCATAGTGAGGTTCCGTCGCGGGTCCCGTGAAACTCTAGGGTGGATTTTCTGACTGCGCGATTCTCACTATAGGTATAAAGGGGGCGTAAGGCTGGGCTTTCTTTTCGACTTGTGTCATGTCTTCTACTACTTCTCTTTTCCGATGCATGTCACGCACCTTACTCCCAGTCTTGGGAAAAAGGAAGATAATATATATATATATATATATATATATATACTATATAACTATATATATAATATATTAATATATATATATATATATATATATAATATATATATATATATATATATATGTATATATATATATATATTAGATTTTGATGGGAGCTCCATATCTGGACTGAAAGCACGCAATAACAATTACGAATTTAGCTTTGATCAGGTGTTTTCTCCAAAGTCGTCACAGGCTGACGTGTTTGAAGAAATGTCTCAACTTGTGCAGTCCGCTCTCGATGGCTACAATGTGTGCGTTTTTGCGTATGGACAGACAGGTTCTGGAAAGACTTATACAATGGAAGGGATTTACAACGATTCTGCTTCAGAAGGCATGATTCCTAGAACCGTTAGACATATATTTGAAACACTCGATGATTTCAAGGATAAGGTATCAACAGTTTTGTAACTTTTTTTTTTATTTTTCTATCATACTTTTTTTTTCTTATTTCCTTTTCTGGTTTAAGCTTTCAACTTAGAAATTTAGAGAAATATTGCTTTATTTATTAAAATTACATCACTAAAATTGCAGAAATATTGCTTTATTTATTAAAATTACATTTGCTATTGTTTATTTTCGTTTTTGTAGGCTTATTTACTTGTGACGTTTTTGTCTATTAACGTATTTCCCTTTCAGTGTTGTTGCATTTTGTGATTTAACTTCTTTTTCTTTTAACGTTTTTGATAGGGATGGAATTATACCATTGAAGCAAGTTTTCTTGAAATTTACAATGAAAGTATCCGAGATTTACTGGCAAGTCCAAAAGATGTTAAGAATATTAACTACGACATTAAATTTACTGATGGGAAGAAGCAAGATACTTACGTTACCAATCTTAAGGTATAGTAGTTATTGTTTTATTATTCATAGGACTTGTTGATTTGTGTAGGTAGTGGAACTACGCAGTAGATGCATTATGTAACGTAACATAACTTCATATGAGTTTTGTTGTTTGACAACATGTGTAGAGTAACGCTGTCACACATGTAGGTTACTACAAAACTCAGAAAGTCTTCATTTTTTTTTTGTTTATCTGGTAGTTTTCATCATTTTAATAAAAAATATTGTATCTATTAATGTAGAGTAGAAATGAAAAATGGCTATTGGATAGTAATAAGATCTTGGTAGTTAGAATCAATTATTAAATAAATTTTAAGAAGTATAAATATAAATTAGTAGTCTGATTCTGAAATCTCAGAATCACTAAATTTAATGAATCAGAAAGACTTATCGGAACTGGAACAAGAATTGGATTCTGATTTGAAAACCTCATGTTCATTAGTAGTAGTAACCAGAAATAAACAATATTCAGTTTGGTCATCTGATTTCAGTCCTGATCATAGCGCTGACATTTGTTATATATCTCCTTATAGGTAGTACCAGTTGAAAGTGCTTCTCACATACATTCTCTCCTTTCCATTGCTCAAAAGCACCGCGCAGTTGCAGCTACCAATATGAATGAAAGGTCATCAAGGTCCCATTCAGTCTTTCAACTCCGTCTCAAAGGAAGAAATAAAAAGACTGAGGAGTCTTGTGAAGGTTAGGCTTTAAATAAAAATTTAATTATATGCAATATATGTGTATGTAAATTTAACCATTTTTGAATAATAATGGTAGAAATGGGGTTGTCTTTCCCGTACAATCAAACAAAGAAATTCTTTTGCAAATGACTTAGGATTCATACATTATTAACTTTCAATTTTCGATAAAAAGGTAAAAAATAAATTTCTTCTTGCAAAGCTCTTTAAAAAGATCAGGTCTGAATAGGTCTATTCCTTAATTTTTATATAAATAATACTGATAATAATTTTTCTCGCTTTAAAAAAAATATCTATATATATACTAAATCAGAATATAAATATTTTATTATCAAAATAATATTTTAATATTCAAAGTCTGACAAACAGTACATTAAGCTCTTGCTCTTTGAAAATTTTCACACATTCACTAATTATGCACGCTTCTCGCCTCCGCCAAACTGCGCATTCTCAGGTTTATGAACTCATCCACTTTTCAATTGGTCTCCAAAACCGATTCTGTATTCCCAGCACACTCAGCCACCTATACATCAGCTAATTAGCAACAGACTATCAATCCATCCTTTCTATATTGACCCAATGCCTCTCAATATGACATCTTGATTTAACTGTCATTTACGCCTTCTTCCACACCACACACACTCCCTAAGCAGCTCATCCATCGATTTTAATCAATTCTTTCTCACGCCTAACACTATCCTAAATTTTTCCATCTTGTCTATATTTATACTTTATATCTATTCCTTTTATTCCATACCATAGTTTCCTGCCATACATTAACACAGGTACCAATTACTCATGCAAAAAAAAAAAAAAATATAATATTATATATAGATATATATATATATATACTCATAGCTATATATATATACTATATAATATATATATATATATAACTATATAATATATATATCATATATATATATATAGTATATATTTATATAATATATATATATATGATAAATATATAATATATAGTATATATATATATATTACTTATTATATATATATATATAGGTTAATCTCAATTTAGTGGACCTCAGCCGGGTCAGAAAACTGAAAGGACTCTGGCTCTGAGGGTGCAGAGCTGACAGAAACACAGCAAGATATTAATAGTTCTTTGCGTAATTTAGGAAACTCATTATGCTTTAGCCCAAAAGGTATGTAATTTGCATATTTTTTCTTAGTTTCCCACTCTAATGCAATGGTAATCCTTCTTTTTCTTCATTTCGCTTTGTTTAAGTTTTCTTTCTTTTCGTTGACCTTAACCTTTTCTTATCATATATAGCTATATATATATATATACTATATATACTATATATATATAGATATATATATATAGTATACTATATATATATATATATATAATATTATATAAATATATATATATATATATATATATATTATATATAGTATATATATATCATATATAATTATTATACTATATATATATATATATGTATAACTTATATATATATATAAGTACTTACATATAATATATATATATATATGATTATAAATATAATAATATTAGTAATAATATATAACTATATATATCATATATAGTAGATAAGCAGAAGGGAAACCTAATATTCAATATACTCCTATCTAGTTAAATAATATCATATATATAATAATATAATATATATAGATATAGATATACATATATATAAAACTATATATTATATTATAACATTATTTATTAATATTTATCATTAGGAAAAATTGCTTACGGATATTACTCTGGTAGTTCCGTCTTGTAGTTGTTGGTTGTTGTTGTTAGTTGTTGCGTTGTTTGGCTAGTTAGCGTATGTCCTCTTTATTTCTTTATCTCTCTATTTTTCTATCTATCCTTGGTTCCTTCTTCCTATAAGTCTTGTGAATCTTATTTTATCTCTTCTATTTGTTCATTAATCTTCATTAAGTTCATTCAACACCTTATTTTCTTTTTCCATTGCAAAGTACTATAAAATCTATTTTATTCTTTATCTTTAAAATACAGCTTCAATATCTATTAAAATATTCTTTAATTTAAAACCTTTGATTAACCATAGGAATTTACCAATCTGAATTGGATAAGACGAGTATTTATGTATTACCATTCCTGAACCGATTCATTTTCAGCCTTGAGGAATTTCGGAGCTAATGAATTTCCAATTCTTTTTCCATTTTTATTATAGGATCCTTCTTGATATAACAGATGTTAATATATTTTTCTTTCAAATTTAATATCTCAATCCAACAACTACCTTTTGGTCACCATCAATTGCATTGTATTGTGGATTCTCAAACTTCAGACAGCAAATTCTTCAATGGCTGCAACTGTCAATCCTTAGATTTTCTGTTTTTAATTCCTGTATTGGATTTCTAGGGCTTTTTTTATTAGTGACTTAATTCTGTTTTTTACTTCAGAGTTTTCAATATTTTCACTATGTTATTCTTCCATATACTTCTCTTATGTACAATTCGCTTCCTCAAGACATTCAGCAATGCCAAACATTTCCGCGTTCCATCGTTGATCGGGTTACAATTCTGTTGTGCTTTTTCGATTTCCAACTTAAACATTGCTATTTTCTAAGTTCAATATCCTTTTATAGAATATACAATATAAGCCGACCTGTTGTGCTTTCCATCAATCTATATTTCCAAAAAGAGAGTTTTAACCTCTTCCCCACTATCATTCCGTTTTTCTATTTTGTCATTTTATTTCTATTTCTTCATTTTTCGTCCGGTTCTTTTTAATATTTCTTTCATATCTTTATTTGTTGCAATTATTATTCTTTCTTGACATTTTACTCACAAAAAACGAAAGATCTGGTGGTCTTGTATGTTGGGATATCCAATTTAGACTCCCATTCAAAGAGACCTATATAATGTCATCTCTTCCTTTTGCTATATTTCTTCTTCCTTCTGAATATTCCTTTCTGTGACATCTCTAACTTTTAAATTCCTTAAATAGTTTACTATTGGCACCTCTCAAAAAACTAGCAATTATATCATTACCTTGTCCTCATATATATCAGTACCAATGGATGCTAAACTTTCTTTTTCCTCTACCTTACCCATCGTACATCTTTCTTCAATTCCTTTATTCATTTATTTTTTAGGAAAAAAAAACTTTTCCGATCCAGCAAACATCAAATCATCAACATGGATGCACATATTCCTTCTAGTTGTTTACCAGACTTATAATGATAGATTGTAGGGTACATATTTTGCACCATACCATGATTATTTAAAAATTCCTTCATTGATAGATACCAGGCTACTGCTGCATCCTTTAATCCGTATACGGTTTTCCTTAGTTTCCATATTTTATTTGTTTTCGCTTCTGGTGGAGGTTGTAAAAAAACTTCTCTCTTCATTTCCCTACCCTGCAGGTACGCTGTTTTTACATCTAGTGTTCTAACTTGCCATTCATATGCCCGAGTGATATTTACAAAAATCTTGATAGTATCCGGGGTACATGTAGGTGCCTCTAAGTGTCCATACACTTTTTCTTCGAATCCTCGTGCCACTAGTCTAGCCTTTGTAATTGTTTTCCCATTTTTATTTTTTTCTGTTACTATCCATCTTGTGGATACTAATTTTCTGTTCTCATTATCTCTTACAATTTCTTCATATACTTTGTTATTTTTCCAACTTATTTTGTTTTGCGTTTTCAATTTCTTCTTCAAGTAAGTTTGCATAATAATTCGTAACCTCTTCTTCTTGATCACCTTGATTCTCTTCTTCTTCTTCAGTACTGTATCCTCTTTCATCAACATTTTCTTCACTTTGTTCGTCCTCTTCACTTTCATTAATTAATGCTATTTGGTCATATTCATTCAAATTTATCCATTTAAAACTGTCATCATCCATGTCTTGGACATTATAACAAGAAGAGTACTTCTTACTTTTTGCCTTTCCAGCTCTGCTCAAAATCTTTACTCTATATCTTAAGCCGTTTTCTTTATTTCTTAATTTCAAAATTTGATATCTTTTTATTTTTAACCTATCTTGTGTATCCTGTAATTTCTTTTTTCTATCTTTTATCATTGTCACATAGTCTTCTTCATCATCTGTTTCTGATTCCGTCTTCATCAACAATGGTGTCATTTTTCTCTTCCACTTCTCCTCTGATAAAATCATGGTTTGCACCTCTCGCTTATTGATCTGTTAGATGCACACTTATTGTATTCTTTTAGTGTACTCTAGCATTTCATGAATGTTCCCTCCATGTTTAACTATAACTGTCTTTCCTTCCTTTCCAATTACCTTTGCAGGCCTCTCCATTCCTTTGTATTATTTCTTTTAATAATAAAACAGTCGTTTCTCCTAAATTGATTTTTCTAGAGGGTGTTCTCTTATTCTTTTTCTTAAGGCCCTTTTATTTTTTCTGAGGATTCCTGTTCTATGTGATGTTTCCTGGCTTCTGATATCGCATTCATCACATTTCTCATCATTTCTATCTTCTTCTATATCATCAAACAAGGCTGGATTACTACCCCTTTCATCTACATAGTTCGGTATAACATTGTTTCTACCAAATACTAACTGATTTGGAGAATATCCATTAACATTCGTTAATTGATTCTTGGCATAGACACTCCATTTTAAACTTTCATTTCTACTGAATCCATCCTCTCTTAACTTATATATTGACTCCTTTATTAACCCGACGTATTTTTCACATAATCCGTTGCTAAAAGGGCTTTCTCTTGCAGTGCTTTTCAATACTATGTTGAATTTAGTACAGAAATATTCCATATCATTATTTTGGAATTCTCTTCCTGCATCTGACATTATTATCTTTGGTGCTCCAAAGTATGTTATCCATCTATCTAATATCTTCTCTATAATTTCTTTACTTGTTTTTCCATATAACCATTCAGCTTGCACATATCGCGTTGCGGTATCTATCATAACTATAAATTTATGATTATCTATCTCTCCTATATCCATCTGTAATAAATCACAAAATTTGTGTGCCATTCTCAATCCAACTATTGGATGTGGTGGTGTTGGTTTAAATTTTTGACACGTCTTACAATTTTTAACAATTTGATCTAATTCTTCCATTACCTTTTTTAATATTTCCGATGTGGTTTTATTTTCATATGCTTCCTTTATAAGTTGATATATTTTTCTACTTGATCCATGAGCAAATTGCAGATGTAGCTTTAATAATTTTTCTTTTCTTACTTTTTCTATATCGATCCATCCTTCCTTAAATTGCCCATTCCAATTTCTTTTTCCTAATTCCATCAGAGTTACACAATCGTGTCCTGTTTCGTTTTCTATTATTGGTATATTGTAAATATCCATGTCCTTCAGGTGTATCAAATTCTTTTCTATATCTATTACTGCTCTTATGTTCTTTAATGTTTTCTTTCCTATTAAAAGGGGTATGTCTCCTTCAACTACATCTAATTTTATCTGAAATTCTTTTTCCTTCATCTTGCAGGGTAAGATAATTTCCTTTATTATTTCATATCTCGTCTTACCAAAGATATGTGTACCTTCCTTTTTCCGTTGGCTTTTTGACACTTCCCTAATATATTTCTCTGACATATTAGATAGAATGGCTGATAGTCATATGGTTCCCACTACAGAAGTCAAACATCCTGAATCAATTATTCCCAGCACTTCTTCCATTAATTCGCTCTTATTATTATCTTCTACAATTTCTTTATTATAATATGTTCTCTTTGATTCACTTGAGGGTGCTTGTTTTTTCTTTGTACAGTCCTTGAATGAATGACCTGGTTCTCTACATTTAAAACATTTTCCTTTCATTTCTTCTGAGAAAAAACAGTCTTTTGTCTTATGATTATTTTTCTTGCAAATATTACATTTTTCCTTATAGAAACATTGTTCACTCTTGTGATTAGTTTTATGACAGTATAGACATTCTTCTCCTTGATACCAATGTTTTGGGTTTTCCTTTGTTGTTTTTTCTTCCATTTCTGTTAATACAGAATCCATTACATGCAATATTTCCTCCTGTGTTGCCTCATAAATTCTTTCTTTTTTAACATTTCCAATTTTACTGAGTATTATTTTCTTTTCGATGTTGCTCATACTTGAATTGTCTATTAATGTAAAAGCTAGGTATTTCTTCGGATATGTCATCTCCGCTACTCCTTCAGTTTCAATCCTCAGGTTATCGAATCTGAAGATATAATCCTTTATACTTTCAGTCTTCATTTGTTTGATATCTTTAAATTCCTTTATTTTGATAAACTGTATGTTCTCAGTCCTTTTCTGGTATTTTCTTTTTAGTAGGTCAAAAAATAGCTTCTCCCCATTAGAACTCATTAAATCTTCCATAGATATGTTCTTCACTGTTTCGAAAGCATTTCCTTCTAATTTCATCAATAATTCTGCAGCTGGGTATTTTACTTTTTCATTCATTTTAATCCATAATTGTGCCTTCCTTAAATATTGATCAAAATTTTCTTCTTTCATCCCTGAGAATCTCGGAGCTTTAGTTTTTCCTTCTACTTCTGTCATTGTAGATATGAAGTTGAACTTGTATAATAAAATAATTTATATTATAAAAGAATTTTCTTACCGATATTACTCTGGTAGTTCCGTCTTGTAGTTGTTGGTTGTTGTTGTTAGTTGTTGTTTGCTAGTTAGCGTATGTTTCTTTATTTCTTTATCTCTCTATTTTTCTATCTTCCTTTGGTCCTCTCTATAAGTCTTGTAATCTTATTTTATCTCTTCTATTTGTTCATTAATCTTCATTAAGTTCATTCCAACACTTAAACTATTATACAAGTGTTTTGTTAAGGCCTTTTTTAAATCTATTTATTCTTATCTTAAAATACACTTAATATCTATTAAATTATTCTTTAATTTTATAAATCTTTATTAACCTGTTTATTTAATCTATCTGAAAAGGATAAGAATGATTATGTATTATCAATATATATATATAATATAATATATATATCATATATATATATAATATATATATATATATATATATATATATATTAATTATATACAAATAATAAAAATATGTTACACCTACATGAATATATATATATATATATATATATATATATATTATTATGTGAGAGTGTGTGTAACCTAGATCTGATTGTTATATATTATTTATTATTATTATTATTATATTATTAATTATTTTTATTATTAATTATTATATTATTATTATTATTATATTATCTTATCCTTCTTTCCACAAGACTGGGGTAAGGTATGGACATGCACGAAACAGAAAAGTAGTAGAGAATATGACACAAGTCGGAAAAAAAAAAAGCCTTACCGCTCTCTTTATACCTACTAGTGAGAACTCGTCGCAGTCAGAAAATCCACCCTAGAGCTTCACGGACGGCGACGGACCCTCACATGGCATTTCGTCAGTGTGGGGTTCATCCTTGGCCCAGTTGAGCCACAACCATACCCCCTCACAAATCCCCGCCATTTACTTCCTTAATATGCACCTTCTTCTCGCCTCTGCCAAACTTCACATTTCTCTCTTACAGGCATTCCTTTACTGGACTCCAATCCACTTTTTCTTCGGTCTCCCAGTCGGTCGATTCCCACACTATACTATAAATTGGCTAAACCAACCGACTATCATTAATCCTTCCACATGACCAAAACCTTCTTAACGTACTTTCATTTATTCTCTCCATTACCCCTTTCTCACACCACACAATTCTCTAAACGTTCATTACCTCATTTTATCAATTCTTTTTCACACCTAACACGCCCCTAAAGATTGTCCATCTGAACACATTGTACTTAGATCTATACCTCTATTCCAGACCATAGTCTCCACTACTATACATTAACAAAGTAACAACATCCCTCATGTAAGACCTAAGTGCACTCAAACAGTCCTTCACATCCACCAACGATTTAATGCATCAGCCACCTTCCTGCTATTCAACAACTTTCCTACTACACTGCATCATCCTTTCCCCTTTTCATCCAACATATATTCCTAAATATTTAAAACTCACACTTGTTCCAGGCTGCTTCACCATCTAACATAACTTCACACCGAGCTGTCCTCACTCACAAACCATAAACCTTACTCTTTATCTACGTTTACTTTCAAAAACCCTCCTTTACACACACCTGCCAAATCTCTCTACCAATCTTCTCAAACTCTCTCCAAATTCACCACACAAAACCAAACATTCGCATATAATAGGTGGGGCATCCTCCACCTTCAAATCTCCATCATTTCTAAAGCCACCAATTTCCTGCTACCCCCGATCACTCATTATTTCAAAACCCCATCCACATATACAAATGAATGACAAGGATGATAACACCATCCCTGGCCTCACATCCGCCTATAATATTAAACCAATCACTTTTGACACCATTTATTATTTTTAATCTTACAACGCTTTTCACTATCGTCAAACATACGTTTGATTCCATTCAGAAGCCTACCACCAACACATATATTACTAACACCTGCATTATGCTTCCCTATTAATCCTATGGTACGCCGGTTGGAAATGGTCGCACAGCCCTGAAATTTTAACCATGACATTAGACCAGCGGTCTCCAAACTTTTTTGATCGCCTACCCCTAAGAAGAAATAGTTCTAAGTTGTACCCCCTTTAGGGCCTGTAATATATATATAAATATATATATAATATATATATATATATAATAATATATATATATATATATATTAACTATATATATATATACTATATATATATATATATCTAAAATATATATATATATATATATAATTATATATATATTCGCGGACAAATTTAATGCATCACCGTAAATATAATGTAAACTCTGCATTTTCGAAAAATCTTAGATGGCTAGGGTTGGTTTAATTGCGTTTCATACTAACTTCGGAGTGTATAAAACTAAATGCATAATAAAGACAACCAACCAAATAACGAAATCCCGAAAGTACGTTCATAGGGAGAACAGGATGGCAAGACATCAACCAACTTAACGAAACAAACCCTTATGCTGTAATCGATACTGACAAAAGACTGATACCAAATGGAAAGACATCGTCAGAGAAGAGGAACGTTCCATAGGAGTTATCACACTGTCGAAGTAGGCCATTCCAGAGACAGTGCTCAAAAAACTCGGGTAACTATCGACTGCGTCAGTCGAACCTTCTTCTGTTCAGGGAGAGACTGGCAGGCAACCATAGACGACATTGGTCAGGGACGTCCGAAGAGAGATGAAGATCCACCGTCTGGCAGTGCTTCGTGATCGTGTTCCAAAACAAGCGTACAGCCAAACACAGGCTCCGTTGAGGTCAGACGATGTGCCCATTTTCCGAAGCCGACTACAGTGAGAAACACGTACAGACTCTATAGAGAGAGCGTCCGGGAAACTAAAATGGTAATTCGTGAACCCAATATAGTGTATTCGCATCTTTTCTAGCTTCCTCTCTGTCGAGGCGGAGCTATCGTGTTAGGGGTTTTTTGCACTTCATTTTTATCACAAGCGTTTGATGAGAACAAATTTTTAGAACAACTATCCAGATGGTGGGAGCGTCACAGCGTAGTATCTATTCAAACATACATAGAGACACACAGAAAAAGAGAGCTGTTCAGTCTGGAATTTGTGGCACGCACGAGTTCATGGAGTGAATTATTCTCTTAGCAAATATATCTCCCAAGAGATTCACACTTTTGAGAGATCCAAAAATTTTGTGAACAATCATAGAGTATGTATTGTATGTGGTACATTGGTCAGTTTGGTTTGTTTGTCTACTGTACTACTCTCAAGGTAATAATATTTAATTAATATATATTATAATTATTAGAGACATTTAATCGAGCAGAGGTGAATCAGTAATAAAAGTGTGACTATTTAATGAAATGTAGCGTGTGAGAAATGACTTAACCTCCAAGTGAGAGTAATTTATAGTGCCTTTCGTGAACAAATCCTCACATTTTGCTTATACCAATTTTTTATTTACTTCAATCACATAACACATAACACCATATCAAGCAACTACTGCACAGGGTCGTTCAATTCACAGTTTACATACAACATGAGTAGGATCATAAATTACTCATGGACATATCTCCAGTATGAGAAGCCGGTATCATATTTAAATCCTCATATGAACTATGTTGTGAATTATTGTTAGTAGCGTGTTCGGAGTTCACCCGTGAAAACTCAGTGTGTTAAGCTTTATGTAACATCTTTGACAACATTCCAAGGAATCTCTATCTTCTAAGATCATTTATTTATCATCAATGCCGTAATCGCTTGGTAAGATAAGTTTGAGAAAGGACACAGAAGGTGCTATAGGTTTTACAATTAACCCATTATTAAAGTTCTATTGCTTCTTTCATATTTCAATAATTTAAATTTGATTTAGATATTTAAAAAAGTATATATAATAAATTTAAATTTAATCAAAATTAAAATATTATTTCTGATTCTATTTTATTGACTATTTAATTCCATATTACACACAGTAACTTACATTATTCGAGTATTTAACATTTAATAACCCCTATTGCATTACACTTCTACCGTTGATATGAGTATGCCATTAAATATAAATACCAAAACCCTTAATACACCCTTACATTACTGATTTTATTAGAGACAGTTTGTATAAATTATTATTTATCTTGATTGCTTTTGCATTCATATTTAATAAATTGTAAATGGGTTTAGTTATTTAATATTAATTATATAATATAATTATTAAATTTATATATATATTTAATATTAAATTAATTATAATATAATTAATATATATATATACTTATATATAATATAATATTAATAATTATATAATACTTATATTATTTAAATTAATATAAAATATATATTTATTAAATTATTTATTTAATATATTATAATTAAAGTATTAAATATATATATATAATATATTTTTTTATTATATACTTATTTTAATAATTTTATATTTGAATTTTCATATTTCTATAGAAATAAAGACTTTGTTATTATTCAATCTAATAATTTTAATTATAATTCTAGAACTCACAAAATTGATCTATACATATCTTAATGCAGTGGAGCGAATCGCAAGTGATATATACGTAATAAGAGCTACTTCTTATGCGCAACTCCCCAAGGGATTTATAACATCTATGGCGTACCACCTCCCGCGTGTTACACGACGATTACTCCCACTTGAGTACTTCACTGCTATAAATATTAGATCTCTCTAACACATTGATATCGTGTTTTTGGGTATAGAAATACATATACTCTGATTGACAAATAATATAGTAAATAATAATTAAACTACTATCACATAATTCTTGAGCTATATCTACTATCACATAAACCCTCACAACATTAGAGTTATATATATATACTAACTACTCTATCATTAAGGCTTACAAGAATATTGACTGTAGACAAAATATCACTTCACTACTTAATATTATAAATAATTAATTATATATATATTATATATATATAAATATATATAGTACTAAAAATTTTTTATATTTTTTCATAAAGGGTAGTTTTTTCCTAATTATATCACTAGGATAGGGTAGAATAAAATATTTAAGGGCTATAAAATATATTATATTTTCTATAAATTATATTTAATCGTTATTTAAATATCATGGAATCTGTATTTTTCAATACTTTATTTAAAATTATATAATATATTTAAATAAAATTAAAATAATATTTTTTAATAAAATGAAAAATTTATAATATTTTATATTAATATTATTAATGAGATAAATTAATTAATTATTTAAACTAATTAATAATTTAATAACTTATTATACATATAAATAATAAAAAAATTAATTTAATATTTATTATATAATTAATATTATAAATATAAAGATAATTAAAAAAAATTTTTTTTATAATGTATTTAAATATTATTATATTATAAATAAATATAATTGGTTATCACCAATATGTAATCGGTTTTATTTGTCAGTTCCTTATACCTAAAAAAGATAAAAAATAACATTAAGAAACAATTTTGGTTATATATTTTCGTTTATTTACCAGGATTTATGGGGGGGGGGAAGGGGCAAAACCCTACCAAAAACCAGAGAAGGATTGGCGTGAGTTATTTCGGTAACTAACTCACTCCATTATGATTTTTTAACTATTCATATATACATATATTATTTTATTCTTCTTTTTTTTTTTATAGTTATTATAAATCCGGCTAAAATAAAAATCTTTTACAGAATCATTTTGGAGAAACTCCAAACCGATGAACGTTCTCCTGCGTCACTCCAATGTTTTTTTTTTTTTTTCCAGGGCGGGTTTTTTTTTTCCAGGGTAGAATTTTTTACCTAGAAAGTTTAGGTTTCCCCCCTGACTAGGAAATGGGCCCCAAAAAACTTTTTTTTTTTTTGTTTCAAAAAATATTTTATTTTTCCTAAATAAAATAATATTAAAAGTTTTTCCCCCTTTTTTGATTTTGAAAGAAAAGAAATTCAATATAAGATTGATCGTACCCTTATAAAGAGCAAAAAAATAGGGTCGAGTGAAGCAACTTTGAATGTGACTTCATCTATTTTAGGGTGGGGAAGGGGGAAATTGGTTTTTTTTAAAAACTTACCAATTTTATTTTATTTTTTTCCAAAATTAAAATTTTTTTTTGCTTTAAAATAAAAAAAAAAATATTTTCATAATAAAAAGTTGAATATTTTTTGGGCTTAAACTTTTGGGTTTGAAAAAGTTTTATTATTCATTTTCAAAAGGGAATTTTAGTGGAAGGGGGGCCAAAACCAAAAAAGGGGAAAAAAAAACCGCTTTTTCGTTTTTCAAAAAACCAAACATTGCAACCCTCAATTACTTCTGCTTTCCAAATTTTTTTTTTTTCAACTTTCGTTTTTCAAAATTTGAAAAAAAAAAAACCGGCTTCACCGCTGTGTTTTTGACGGGTCAAAAGGAAAAAAAAAACCGCGCCCACATCAACTCGTCCCCAAAGAAAATAAAAACCGGGGGCTTTTCCCCATCCAAACTTTCCCTCGGTCCAAATTTGGAAAAAAAAAACGCTTCCATTTCAAAAACAAAACGGTCAAAAAAGGGAAAAAAAAAACGGGCCAACTTTTTTTCCACCCAAAACTCGATCCCAAAAGCAAGAAATAAACACGCCTGATTTCAAAGTCAACAACCCAACACACCTCGCATAACAAACGAAAGGAAAAAAAAACAAGGCTTCTTATTTTCCAAAACCCTTTGGTTTCCCCGGGGAAGCACCCACTTTAAGAAAAAAGGGAAAGCCGCCAAAAATTTGGGGGCAAAGTTTTCACTTGAATATTTTTTTTAAAACCCACTTTTTTTGGGGTTTTTTAATTTGGAATTTTTAACCAAATCTTCTTAAAATTGGGGAATTTTAAAGATTTTTTAACAACATTCCGGTAACCCCAAATTAACGAATTTTTTAACAAAATTTACGCATTTAAAAACGGTTTGAAAAATAACTTATAAACTTGAATTTTTAACGGGATTTTAAAGATTTTTTCTTTGGGCCCATGGCAAATTTTATTAGAAAACTTATTTTAAAAATTAAAACTAAATTTTTAAAGGGAGTATTTTAATTTTTCCATTAAATTTTTTTAAGTAAATGGTTTTTTTTCCTTTTTTAAAGGAGGCAAAATGTGTCTAAAAAGAGGGGTTTCTGGTAAAAAACCAATTCCCCAGCTTTTTTTCCCCCAAGTAGTTGTAGATGTTTTTTTTCAAAGAAATTTGAAGGGGTTTTTATTAGGGAGGGTTTTTTTTCAAAAGGGTTTTTTTTCTGGGGCGTTTTAGGGGGGGAAGGAGTTTGGGGGGGGGCAGGGAAAGAATTGGACTGTTCAAAAACCACCAGTATAGAAATGGGTTGTTGGGCTTAAAATAAAACCTTACCCCTTAAAGGGCCCACCCAAAAACTTTTTTTTTCATAAAGTTGTTTTTTTTTGTAAATGCGCTTCTTTTCTAACATTTAGGTTGGAAAAAGGTAGTAAACCCCCCCCAAAGTTTGTGAAATTAAAGTAAAAATTGGGAAAAAAAAGGGGGGGGAAAAAACCTTCCATTAATAATTTTATTTTCCAATTTTTCCTTCGTTCATTCTTCCTCAATCATTTAAAGCAAATTCGGGAAAAGCAAAAAAAAACAAATCCAAAATATTTTTTCCTTTTTTCTTTCCTTTTTTTAACTGAAGTTTTGCATTAATATCAAACTTTATATTAACTCCAAACAAAAATTTTTTTTTTAATTAAAACATCCCAAAACATAAGGGGCCATTTAATTGGGTTGGAAATTTTTTTTCCCTGGCCTTTTTTAATAAATAAAAAAAAAAATTAATTTTTTTGGGGGACCCCAAAAAATTCCCGCTTTTTCCCAATTGGAACCACAAAAAAAAAAAAAAAAAAAATAAAAAAAGGGAATTTGAGAAAAATTTAATAGATTATTTATAATTGTAAATAAATAATAATTAATTAATTAATACTATTAATAAATTTTTAAATTTAAACATTTAATTAATTTTAAATTTACTTTCATAAACTAATTATTTTTAAATCTAAATTAATAAATAAATAATAAATAATGATTTAATAATTTTTTATTATATATTAATTTATAATTTACTTAAAATTTAATTATTTAATTAAAATAATAAAAAAACTATTAAAATTAAGGATTGGTTGGGACCCACAAATAAAAAATAAATTTTAGAATTTTACGTAAATTGGGTTAAGTTTATGAGTTATTTAGAACAAAGTAAATAAATTATATATATTTTTAAATTTATTTAAAAAAAAATAAATATTTAAAACCATTTTTTTTAAAAAAAAAAAACCCCTTTGGCCTTTTTTTCCCGCAAAATTAAAAATACAGATATATTTAAATTATCGGAATATTTATTTCATATAATTTTTAGCTTCTATTTTTTGCTATTCATAAATAAAATAAAATGTAATTATATAATATATTATTATTTATATTATATTTTAAATACTTATTATATTTAATAATATTATTATATATTATATTAATTAATAATATATAAATTTTTATTATTTTAAATGATATTATAAATAACATGTTAATTATTATATATAAATATATAATAATTTTAATAATTAAATTATTATATAATTATAAAATATATAATAATATATATTATATTTTAATTATTATTTTTAAAATTATATTATATATTATTTTTATATATATATTAATATTTTTTATATATAATTATATTATAATATTATTATTTATATTATATAATATTAATTTATTATATATATAATTTAATATTAATTATTAATAAAATTATATATAATTATTTAATAAAATATTTATTTATAGGTGTAAATTATGTATAATAGTTTTCAAATGATTTAGGAGGGGCCCAAATTTTATTTCCCACGTGGGGGTTGGGAAATGAAAGGACCATTTTTGAATTCTAAAAAGGGCCAAATTTTTCCAAAAGCGGGGGCCCCCAAAACAGGCCCCCAAAGATTTTTAACCACCTTGGCTTTTCTTGAAAAAAAGTTGTTTTGGGCAAAATTTTCCAAAAAAGGACTA
>JABUQX010074970.1:50000-75367 GCA_015478945.1 Trachelipus rathkii | reverse complement strand
ACTGCTAAAGTGGGAAGATTCGGACAGATATGGGATAATCTTTCAGGAGGTGTTATGGACCGTAAAAGTAGGGAAAAATGACGGACAGCTAATAGGGTCCAGCTGGGGGATAATCAATGAGTAAATGGCGAACAGATTGAAGGGTTTGGCAACGGCAAAATTTTGCAAAATTGGATTAGGTTTCGTGACATATAGTGCAGTGAGTATAATTGGTGTGGCCAATACGGAGGCGTTTAAGTATCACCTCATGTTAAGGCTTTTGTCGGTGGGAGAAGACCACTCACCGATGATCGGTTTTATATTTCCTAAGTTTCGCCTCTCCCTGATCATTCGTCCAGCACTCTTGCCAATTAAATCGAAAACCTTGTCTGTGAGCAGGATTAGTAATGTCGATTATGGGAGGTAGTCTTGTCGAATGGCATCCGGGAGATACTGGAACAACTCCCGAAAGAGGAGGCGGCCATTCGCCTCTCTGTTTAGCGATTTCATTACAGGTTACCCCTACATGAAGAGGGGCCAACATAAAATAATTGTTTTCTTGTACGGGAATGGAGTAGCCGAAGAAGATTATTGTAAAGCGCGGAAAACTATTTTGTGTTTTAAAGTAGGGGTTTTTTAGCTTGTAGCGCGCTGAGCGGATCTTGAATAAATGACATATGATTGATCTTGGTTAAGATTAGAATTCGAGAAAGGGCAATCATTAGCCAATAATTCTGCCGTAAAAATTGAAATATGAGGCGGGAGGGTATTGGAGAGGTTGTGGTCTGGAAAGACAGCAGATGCGCCAAACTATTCTCTGTTTTACGGCAGTAAAAATTGAAACTGGAGTAAACTCATCATGGACTGCGGATTGAGACAGGAAATGCTTTTAAAAGAGCAGCCTGATGGCTAGATTTGGAAGGTAGAGATCCCAGAGCCAAGCAAATGCTGGGAGCGGGGAATAGCCAGGTGTGTCCCTTCGTCGTAAGAGAATGGCATCACGTTTTGCAAAAAGGATGTTGAGGAATATTTAGGTGTATGAACCGTGTATCTTCATTATAGATGCAAATTGGGATTTGAGGCTATCTTCTTGTCAGAATCTGTGTCAGAACAAACGATATTTAGGTTTGGAAACGAAGTTAGCTTGTACACATAATGTATTCTCTTCGAAGAGAGAGTGGCATCACATTAGCATAAACTTTAAGGGCCTCACCCGGGGGGACGATCGAAAGCTCCAGTGGAGATACGAAGGCCTCATTTTGGTTGGGATCTAATAGGTGTAGTAGTTTGTGGAGGTCTGGCCGTACACTGCCAAAGCCATAGTCCAGTTTCGGTCTTATTAGGCAATAATAGAGACATAAAAGGGACTTGCGATCAGCGCCTCTCAAGTTATTTTGAGGCGAGATGACGTAATAGGTCGAAGCGCTCGATGACAGGTTGTTTTCACGTTTTTAATATGTGGTGCATATGTTAGAGTGCGTCATTCTAAGAATGAGCTACTAAAATTTGACCTGGAAGTAAGCTGAATAGGCGACCATATAACTGTTAGGTTCGCCTGGAAGAAGGTGGGCAAGTTCTTCGCATTCCCCTTTTTCTTAAAAAAGCAACTGCTGAGGTTTTGGTGGGAGAAAACATGGAAGCATGGGAGTTACCCCATTGTGAAGTGTTTTTCAATGTCTAGTTGAAGTTACCGTCGAGAAAAGGAGTCTGGCACCGGCTATTATAATGCAAGGTCATCGACATAGAGAGAAAAAAAATAGAGACAGTCACTGATAAGAAGTAATGATTCATTAATCCGAGAGCAAATAGTAGTACACCTAAAACACTATCCTTCGGAACGCCTTCATCCAGAGTAAAGTGGCGAGACAAAATAGAAGAGAACCGAACCTAGATAGATCTGTTTGACAGAAAGCATTTGAAAGAGGGAGTTGTCCGCGGAAAACAAGCGAATGGAGTTTAAGGAAATCACAGTTCTCCCACGTATTTTTGGTATTGGTGTCGGTTAAATTTTCAAAGGTAAAAAAAAGACACCAAGAACCACCACCAGTTGAGAGGCTTATCATATGTCATGGTCTAGTTTTACCAAGGGGTCCGCAGTCGAACGATTTTTGCGGAAACCAAATTGGAAGTTTGAGAAAACTTGACGGCTCTCCAGAACAGGAAGTAAGTGGCCAGAAACCATTTTCTCCATTAATTTCCAGGAGTGACAGGTCAGCGTAATTGGTCTTTGGTTGTCTGCCAACTTCGGATCTTTTCCAGGTTTGTGAATAGGAATTACAAAAGCTGTAGTCCAAAAAGATGGAAAAGAAGATTCGACCCAGATTCTATTATATAAATTCAGCAAAACTGCTGACAACGAAGGATGAATATGACGGAGCATGATGTACGAAATCATGTCTGGACGAAGGGCACCGTCTTTGCTATTTGCCAATGCGGTTTGATATTCTACAAGTGTAAAAGGACGGTTGTTGGTATGATCTTCCCCTTTAGATGTTGAAAAGTCTGGTAGTGCTTTGTCAGTTCTCAGTTTTTGAAAGGCCTCAGTGAAGCGGAATGAACTCGAAAGGCTAGCAAAATTATAACCTAGCGCTTCCGCTACAGCCAAAGGAGCGGAGATCATATCAGTTATGTCAGGCCCATAGCGGAGGCCTGTGGGTAAAGAGTTATTGGAGCGACGAGATATTTTCTGTGTAACTTTTCACACTAAAGGAAGGGGAGTTGTGGAGTTAACAGTCGATATGTAAATTTGAAAATATTGTTTACGCATTTGACGATTAATTCTTCAAGATCTCGCTGCGGCTGCTTTAAAAATAATTATGTTTGGGGCTTTACGGGTCCTTTTAAACTGCCTGTAGAGTTTCTTCTTCTCTCGGTTGGCTTGTACGCATTCTTGGGATCACCAGGGGATTGCCGACCACCTGCCTGAGGAAGACTGCTGAATGCAAGCTTCTGCTGCAGAGATGACGACTTTCTGGAAGGACGAAAGGCATCATTAAAAGTCGGAAATCGGTTATTGAAAGGAAAAAGAAGGATAGCTGTGGCCTGATAAAAAGAAGCCCACTTTGCTCGATCATAATGACAGCTGGAGTTAGGTTTTTGCATTGGACTTGGAACAAGCTCATTTAAAGCTATTTATGTAATGATCACTGCCGAAAAAATAATCAAAGCGCTACCAGGTAAAGCAATCCATAAGGGAATGGGAGCAAAAGGAAATATCAAAATAAGAAGAAGTGTGTGTATCTAAACGTACGTATAAAGGGAGTCCTGTGTTATGGCATCCCATGGTGTAATGCAATTGTACATGTAATATATAACATTACTTCATTTATGTATTTTAAAGTAATGGCCAACATTGCCATTGCAAGTCTCCTAGTATAAGCACCGGAGTAGGAGCTGTTTAAAAAGATCAGCTAAGTCGATTAGTAAATCGTGCTGCCACTGCATGAAGATTAGTTGGAGAGGGACATGGAGAATAGGGGACAGATTTGTGATGAGTATTCCTGCACTCCCTTATCATTGTCACCTTCTTTTGTAGAGGTTAGACGCGATTTAATTCGACGTTTGAAAGAAGTCACGAATGACATAGTCGAAGTTCATGTAAATATATACACTTTGGTGTACATAAGTTTATTAGTTGAACAAGTTCTTCAAAATTAGAGTGGTAGCCACAACAATTCCAATGAAGGAAAGTGGCCATGCTGAGGTTGTTTATGGAAATAATGAGATGGTCTTTTAGTGGACAATGTCTATGTGATTATGGGGTAGTGTCTGGAGGTGGGTTGGATGGAGAGGAGGTTGAGAACGTGGATCTCGACGAGGAGGGGCAACATATCCTGGAGGTAAAGAATAGTCATACAACAAAGATTTATTAGGTTGTATGACCTCTTTTGGGAAGGGGTTTTCAGATGTGTTTGGTGAAAGGGATTCACCATGAATGCGAGATAAGTTGAATTCAACTAAGTCCAACTTATTATGTGGGTTTGGTTGGTTTATAGAAGAGCAAACATTATGCTCGTTTATTGAGAGCGGTATTAGTATCTGCTAAGCAAGCAGATTCAGATATATGGGAGGGATATAGAGTGGTTTCTATGGAAATGGGGAAGGAAGGTGTCACCGGAAGGGTGTCGTCTCTATGAGAATGTGTTGGGGTTGCGGTATTGGGTTCCAATATAGGATTCAATGGATTGGCAAGGTTTGATACTGGCGATTTTGCCAGTAATTCATCATGCGGGTAATTTTGGAAAATTGGACAATTTGATTGGAGAATGGGGACCTCTGGGTCTTTCTTCATGCCTCCAACAGACCCAGAACGCTTAGAGCGTTTGCGACGTTTACGTTGGACAGTTTTCCATTCACTTTTCTCAGAAGTGCAGGAAGCATTAGAAAGGGAATGGGTCATCACATCAAGCTCCATTTGGGAGCTATTATCCAGTTCATATTCTAGGAATCTAGGGTATAGAATCCCTTAGAGAGTGCTGATTTAGGAAATTCGGGAGAAGAGTTATAGGAAGATTCGGGAGAAGAGTTATAGGAAGATAGAAGAGGCTAGATTAATCTGCAGACTATTAGAGGGGTTGTTGGTGGGTTGCTCATAGCTGTGATTGTTTGAATACAATCTGTTGAAGCCAATTGCTTTTGTCTCTAGAGAAGATTTATGGCGAGGTATCTTCTTGCAGTTTGCCATTATTTTACATCTGGGGTTAGTGTGTTTTTGTGTTAAAAATTCGGATGCTCTGTACTTTAATGAATAATCTTTAGCTTGGCGACTATTTTTTTGTGTGTGTTTAGAAACATCTTTCTAGGAATTGAGTATAGTGGAGGCGAATAAAGGACAAGAGACAGTCCTCTGCATAAAGTTTGGTGAACTATTTTGTCAGATGGGACTGTCTTGGCAGGAAATGTTTTCAAAATTGTAACTGGATGACCAGCTCTAGTTTCATATGCTGGTTTGTTGAGATCTGGTACTCGGGATATGATTGTTGATGGTTTTTGGATGGGGAGATTGAATCAAGGGCTCCTTTTGTACTATTAGAGAAGTGGTCAGTGCTGGGCAATACAGGCGACAGTACATTCCTGAGTTTCAATGGAATTTTAGAGAGGAGTTCTGTTAGGATGGGTTGTGTTGGCGGATTAACACGCGGAGGCGTGGGGGCAGCTGTTTTTGTGGCCTAAGTTTGACTTTGATTTGTCTGATATTTTTTCCTTGAGCTGGCGTATGCATCTCTCCTGCTAATTTTTGTATGGTACATAGCTTCAAGACCTCCTGTTCTAAAGACGGGTTTTTGAAGGAAGAAGCACTGTGGGGTGCCCCACAGGTAGGGTTTTTTTTCACAGGGAGTGTGAAATAGATTCTCCGCAGATTGGGCACTATGTCACATCCGGTCCTTACAGTTATTTTTCGGGGATGCGAAAAGTTGACATTTGAAACACGTCTGGGTCGAAGGATAAACGTGCGAACAACTGTGACTTGTGACCTATTTTCCACTTTGGTAAGGTGGATTAGGGGTTTAAAAGGTCATCAACAAACGAGGATTTGGTTTGTCAGAAGTTTTTCCCGGCGAGGGGGAAATCTATAAATTTTTTGTAACAGAAAATCATTTCTGCTGGAGATTTCTCATAATGTCATCTAAATCTTCGTCTTTCTGTTCATGAAAAAAAATAGGTGCTTTAGATGTGTTTCTTATATCCTCAGAAGTAGAATAAGAGGGATGTTTTGCGAGAGACGTTAAGGATGACAAAATAACAAATATTTTCTTTGGCAATTAATGTCTGGAATCATATTCTTATTAATGTGACTGGAAGGTCTTCAACTCCTAAAACTTTTCAAGTGCATCGTGAGAAAAATGGTTCTTGCTCAGTAAGAGTTGGAGTAGTGGATCGCAGTATGTGATATATCGGAATGATGTGTCTGCTGGCATTCCTGGAGGGGGTGCAGCCTATGGAGTGAACGAATGAGAACGACTGGGACGAGGGGCACCTTTGCGGGATTTGCCGGACATTGGGGACCTGGGTTTTGGGGGTTTGCTATACGACGAATTGCTGAAATTGTGCAACGTACCCTCAGGTGGTAGAGAAGGAAGTAAAGCATATGTACCTGGTCTAGAGTAGTAGGGACCGTTGTAGGGTCAGGCTGGGAAGCTGACAGATGGTATGGTAATTATTGTTAATGTTCGGCTCACCTTGGTTTAAATTACTTTTTCCTTTTAACAACTTTTCTATATATAAAAATTAACCCCAGACTTCGTCTCCAATGAATGAGCACTATAGCAATAAGCAAATGAAACTAAAAGTAAATAAAGGATGGGCTGGTAGGGCGACGTATTTTTCATATGGAAGGGTAATCCCTCTCTCTCCAACAGGTCATAGTTCAGAGACACCCACACACACTCCGGACCCACCTGGTATTGAAAAAAAATAGGCTGTGGATGTTGGACTCGGAAGATCTCTCAGAACTCTACGCTGGTTCCCACCCGCGTACCACACCGGCAACTTAAGTCTTCACGTAAAGCCGAGATATCACCAAAGTGCATGAACAGCCTCGCGCTGAGTGGTTAGCAAAAGGTTCGGGTTCCCACATTGGAGAAGCCCGGTCAGAGGGTGAGCTTAAATGACGCGTTTTTCACTGTACCCGCATCCACGGGGGAGGAAGTGTGGGGGGTGAACTAAAAACCCATGCCGAAAGAGGCACCGGATACGTGGGGCTGTGGTGGGAAAAAGGGAGGGCAACCTTATATAAAATAATTAAAGAGATAATGGGTGGGAATGAAAAAAAAAAAAAAAAAAAAAATTAAAAAGTGTATAAAGGTTGATTGAAAAGACGGAAAGTTTATGAAAATGAGGGGAAAGAAAGAAGGTTGAAAGAAAATGCCGAATGCACATACACTCATTGGGGGACAGAGAGGACACGATAAAGACCCTTCTGGCATTGGTTCTCACCGCTATATCATGCACGTTGTATAATGAAATGAGGGTGAAAAATTTTTTGTTAAAATAGAAGAAAAGTACGAACTTTAGTTTGTAGAAAAGAGGGAGAGCATATTCTTAGCTCTGAGAAATAAGGAAGAAAGTGTTCCTATTTTTGTGTTGGTTGAATGGGATGAAAATCAATGTATGTAACTTGGGCTGTAAGTAGGTTTGCGGTAAACAGAGAATTGGAAGGTAGAGAGATTACTGGACCAGGTTTAAGAATTTTTAATGTTAGGGTTATAGTGGTCGAGAAAAATCAAGTAATATTAATGTTGGATTAATGTTGAAGGAATAGATGAAAAATGTGCATCCACATATCTTGTACTAAGTAAATTAGTGAGAATGTGGTTAGGGAATATATGATAATTTTCAAGAAGTTCCATGGAAATATTACTTAGGACAGGAGAAAGGGAAGAACCCATACTAAGTCTGGAATTTTACAAAGCTTTTCAGCTGAGAAATTGCTATCAAATAAATATATGCCCAAGGAAATGTGAAAAACTCAACTGAATTTTTCACACAACACAGAAAAATATATATTTAAAATCATACCTTTTTATTATCAGCCTCAAGAATCATATATTTCTTATGAAGAGTGATAAGTTCAGTTTTCAAATCTTCCATGTCCTTTTCAATTTCAATATTTTTATCGTTTAACTCTTGTAAATTCTTAATTTCTTGAAGTTTCATTCTTAATCCGGATAATTCATCCTTCAGCTTTGAATTTTCTCTAAATTGTGGAAGGAATAATCAGTATTACTATAGTATTTTATGCATTTTTATGAAAGTTTCTATATTTGATAGTATAAACGTAAGTGGTGAAAAATAATAACACCAAATATACATTAGAATTTTCATTTAGTTCAGATCGTAAAATGTTTCACAGGAAGGCTAAAAGTTGACCATTGCTCAACACTTCCTTTAAAATATTATTGTTTACTCCCTGTGACACTTATTACATATACCAATTTCTATTGTTACAATTCACTAAAACAAAGTAAACATACAACTGCCTAATAAGAAATACATCAATTCTTACACAAACTTCACTATCGTCATACATACTTTGTTTCCATTCAAAAGCCTACCACCAACACCATATATCACTAACACCTGCTAAAGAGGCTCCCTATTAATCCTGTCATAAGTCGGTTTCAAGTCCATAAAACAAATACAATTTATTCCTCTCTCTCATATTCTCAATTATCTGTTTCAATGTTAAAATTGATCTACACATCCTCTATCACTTCATATTTTTTTTTTATTTTTACACGATGCCAATACTCACGGACTTTAAAAGGTGGAAGCAAACGTGGTCCCTAAAGAGAAGAAGATTGAATACTGCAGCAAAAGCATATGAAAGTAAGGAACTTCACAAAACAGATGTGGCTGGAAAGATTGAGACACCAAAACAAACGAGCCTTGAGTCTCCAATATCCATACAATATTCATGTTAGGGCAAGGCACCTCATGTGTTTCGAGGGCAACGCAGTGGTTGAGGAATGCGAGAGGTCAACTTCTTCGAGCACCTGCCGTTGTAATGCCTATAGAAAAGAAATAGTGAGCCAATGTCACATAGCAGAGAAAGAGGGTCAAGGGAGTCAGAAAGTAGGGGACGCATTATAAGTATCTTAGCCTTAGTCTCAACCCTATCCAAAAGAAGGGGGGCACCGGAACCACTCCAAATAATGACACATATGTTTCCAACATATACAGGGGAGTATAAGACCCTTATATAACTGGAGTAACTGAGCAGAAGAAAAAAATTTACACGATCTGAATCTTAGCATCCGAAGTGATAATTAGTCTCCAAGACAATTCGCTATTTATGTTTAGCCCAAGAATGTTTGTGTTGTTAACAGGTGATACGATAGATCCGTTGAAGGGAAAAAAAAAAGTTTGGAGGTATTTTTGAGAGAGAGAAGTGAAGAAATTGAGTTTTTAAAGAATTGAACTTCACAAGATTGCTGTTACACAAGTGGCAAATTCCGACCAGATCGGCAAGAATTGAATCCGAAATCTGTAGACGAGAGGCAAATCTAGATGCAATGGAGTGAGCAGAGTTAATGCGCTAAAGATCGTGATGAAAAAGAGGGATCTAAAGGAGAAAAACAGAAACCTTGAGGAATACTACAAATTAAAAGAAGCTCTTAATAAGCCCTCTACAAGAGCTAAATATGGAAAGATCTGAAAGAAACTAGACAAATAAGCAAGCGCAGGAAAATTCAAAGGAAGGTAACTTAGAGAGTACGACGCATGCCATACTCTGTCTATCTATCTATTATGTAAGCGCACACACAAACCCCATGATCTATAGGCAGAAGACATAGATCATTGAGATAGAAAGGATATACATTTGATCTCGATCGAATCCAATGATCGATTGAAAGAAGAGGAATAGATTCTTTCGAGAATGAGAGTTAAGGAGTTTCAAAGTATTTTAGATAGTAATATTACAAAACACTGATTTTAATCATTATATATAGTCTTTATATATATATATATATATTATTATATTATTATATAATATAATATAAATATATAATATTATATATATATATATATAAATATTATATATATATATATATATATATATATATATTATAATATATAATATTATATATATATATAATATATATATCACATAAATGTCAAAAAGTATATATTAAAAAATATATATAATATATATATTATATAGATATATATAGTATAATATATATATATATTTATAATTATAAATAATACTTATTTTTTAAAGAAAGTAATTATATTAGAAGCGAAGATATCAAGTCGGCTCTCGGCTCGGTTTAGAAGGGGACTCGCGCCCTCTGTGCCCGCGGCTCGGGAGCCTAAATATTGAGAACGCGCCACGTAATCGTGACTTGCCATAATTTGCCAACTTACAAATTAGACATATACATACTGACTTGATGACTATATATTAATAATAATATATAATGTATAATAATTTCATATAATATAAGTAATAATATTGATATATATAATAATATATATATATACCATGATTAACTAGCAAGGTATAATTTATTCCTTAGTCCTTCTTATTTTATACTTAAAATTAATTGCATAAAATGGGTATAGACATCATATATTCATTTCCTCTTTGATCTTTCTCCAACCTTAGCAATTTTCTTCAATCTGTCATGTCTTAAAGTTCTTTTTTTTATTCATTTACATGGAGTTATAATTTTTTTCCTTCATATTCTTCAAATAAACTCACTATAATAATTAATAATTATTTGATTTTGATAAAGACATCAATCAAATATATTTTTCAAAGGTTCTACAGGTCCTGACAATATTCAAAGAATTATATATTACAAAATTTTATACATTATTATCCATACAATCCAACATAAAAAGTACCGAAGATTATCCGCCTTTCAATCACTTTTCTCTTCGACCCGGAATATTTCAAATTACGACGTTGAATACAAGAACGTCCCTCTAGGCCATATGAAACTTAATTAAAATAACATGACAACATCGCTTTACATGCACTTATATTACTGAACACCCTCGCGCATAACATAACCGTTAATAACACAGCGCAAGAATATAGAAAGGGAGCGTTACCCCCGTTAATGACCTAAGGGGCACGTGATAAACATGCGCCCCTGCGTTAATTCAAAAATCAGAAATTCGGGGTTTCATTCATATCAAATTTAACATAACACCTCAGGACAATAAATAACCGTTTATAACCAAGCGCTACATGATATATAAAATGGGGACATCTGTACAATGGTAACCTAGAGTGGTGGTCAGCGTAATTAAACATGGCCTTGCCCCATTATCATTAAATTTAAAAATCTTTTTTTAAAATACATAATGATTCTATCAAACAATTTTTTTAAAATTACAAAACCACTTAAAACAACTATGTAACGATAATTGCAGCAAATATTTCATGATCCCTCTGAGTCTGTTATACAAAATCTGCCACTCTTTCTTCAGTATTTTTGCGCACTTTGCGCAAATGTTCCCTCTCTCCCTAGAAACAGAAATTAATTATAATAGATATTGTTGCTTAATGATGCCTTCTTAGTAATCATTTTTTCTTGCATGCATTGGCGGAATACTCAAACCGAAATAATTTATTTAAAATGTAATTGTGTATCATAAAGATCAAAGGGAAAATATTCATTACCATCGATACAAAATCAAGAATTCAACTTCTGAGCCGCATTCATTGCTCTCACAATATATAAACCTTGTATATCATAAGTACCTCCATTCACTAACCAACAAGTAATTTGTTCGTTTTAATACAAATAAAAAGAGAATTCAATTTTTTATTCATTTCACTCAATCAATTGATTAATTACCTTCTATTATATGCCTGAATTGACTAAAACATATATTCTATTGCATAGATCGTTAACAAATATTGAAAACTTACATAGTAACTTCTTATAAAAAGGCATAGTTCCCACGGATTCACATACTCAAGGCACCATCGAATTGGAAGTTGCCAATACAGCATTCTTTCTGGCTTCGTGCTCTGCCCTCACAATTCATTTAGCTTAATAATATAAAACAACTTTAAGATATTAGTCGATTATATTCACAATCTTTTTTATAGTAATTTAATTATTATAATTTATCATATATTATAATTAATATTATTATATTAATTATTATATATTAATTAATTATTATATTATTATATTATATTAATTATTATTTTATTATATTATTCTTATATTTTATATATATAATATTATTATTTATGAATTATATTAATATTATTATATATATTATATTATATTATTATATTATTATTATAATTTATTATATTAATTATATAATATTATATTATTTTTCAATTAATTACACTAATTTACTGATAACAAAAATAAATTCATACCTTATATTGTGAATCAAGTTCATTCTTCTTGCAATTTTTTTTTTTACAAATCTGAGATTGATGGATTTTAGCTTCGAGTAATTTCTTTGTGTCGGAACAATTTCTTCCTTGTACCTTGGCATCTGGCTATTTGGGAATAATGTTTTGTTTACATTGAGCTCGTTTCTTTAGGCTTATAAGGAAAATCTCCTTCATCTAGAATTTGTCGTCTCGGTTCTTCCTGATTCCCATTTCGCTGACGATTTTCTTTTTAAGCATTTTTATTTTTATTTTCAAATGTCTGACCCTTAAACATGGCTTTTAATAATACGGTTGGTAGGGTCACCACTTGTACATTGTTACTGCCAAGGAAATAAAGCATGATGCCTTCCTTATTTTAATACTAAATAATGCATAGAAATGATTAATATTGACATCCTTTCCAAATCACAGTTTCTTCTGACTCATACATTTGTCTCCACACTTAGCATATTCGTTCTATAAGTGCCCATTATTTACTTCATCAATTTTTTTTATTTAATTACAATGAATATCATTTTTTATTTCTATTATCTTGTTAATAATACCCACTTTTTCTTAACCCTTCTTCTGCATCTCGACAAATCGTGTACTATCTGTCCCAAATTAACAACTAGCAAAAATCATTGTTTCAACAGAATTATAGTTAGTTTTGTGTTTACGTTATTTGGCAAAATACGCCCAGAGGCGAGATAGAACCAAACTGCCGCTGTCAAGATGGATTCTCTTTTCAACTCCCAAATTTCAATAGACATATAAACTAAAGCCCCTGGTACCTATTATTGAACTTAAGTTACAAATATGAACAACATCGTTTACATGTCATTATCAATTTTACTGAAACCTCTTCAGCACATAAGAAAAACGTTATTAACCAGGGGCGTCTGATATTATGAAAGAGTACCCCCTTTTCATATAAATATAATAAATAAATAAATTATTATATATATATATATTATATAAAAATTATAATAATATATAATATATATAATATATATATAAATTATTACTATAATTCAAATTAAAAAAATAAGTACTAAACAAGTACTAATAATATATATATATAATTATAGTGATATATAAAATTTATATGATAAATAAAAAAAATATATAGTAATATATATATAATATAATATATATAAATAAATATATATATATATTTATAATATTATGATATATTAAATAAATATATCTATATATATAATTTTAGATATAAATAAAAATATTATATATTATAATACTATATTATTAAGATTATAATATATATATTAATAATAATATAGTTTATTTATATATTCTAATTAATAATATATATTATTAAAGACTTAATTTATTTATCTTTAAAACGAAAGGAAATTATAGATTAGATGCCTGAAGATATATGAATCGAGCTTCGCCGCCGTTTACGACGGGGGCTTGTCCCCTGTGCCGTGGCTGAGCCCTATAAATTTAAAACGCACTTTGAGCAGTGCAATTCATTTGTACTAACTATACCATGTAACTAACCTAACATGACCTGACGACTTGACAAAAAAATTATTTTAGCACCAGAACATCTATTTTAGTATTAGAGGCAACTGCAATTTTTTGGACCGACTCCCGTTCCGTCCTCATAATAACTTTGTCATATATTTATATATATATGACTAATATTTATTTAATAAATATATAATTATAATTATCAACATTATATAAATAATTATTATCATTCTGTTAGTCTGTGCTGTCAAGTGCATTCTTCATGTAGATGAGAAATATCATTGGTGAACAGTAATCCTTTACGTGCCGTTACTAGGCCTGTCCACAATCTTATAAGTTTCGAATCGAGATCACGGAAGGATTAAAAGATTAGGCTTCCGATCTCTATATATTGGCAAAGAGAGTCATCCGATAATCGCTACATTAATTCTCATCTCATCATCGACCATTCGTTTGGCAGCATTTTATATTAAAATCAAAAATTGTTTCCTAATAAAAAAAGCAACTAAAAATTTACTCCAGTAATTTATAAGATCTTTCATATAAGCAGAAGATCGAAATAATACAAACGGCTAACAAATTTGCGCAAAACATTATAAGTACATTATAGGTACTTGTTGCGCTGATTTTTTAAATACTCTTCCTTTTCTAGAATCTTATGAGTAATCAGGTAACAAAAAATCATAATACAAGTTTATGTATCTAAGAAATACTTAACTGGAACTCAGGTAAGCCTGTCTTTGGATGAATGATCTACTATATACAGATATATAATAATAATAATAATATATATTAATATATATAGTATTATATATATATAATATATTATAACATTAGTATAGATATATATATATTATATAGTATTAATATATATAATAATATATATATATATATATATATATTATAATATTATATATTAATATTATATAAATATATAATATATAATATTAATATATAAATATAATAATGTATATATATATATATACTATATATAAGTAAATATAATAAATATATATTAATTAAATATAACATCATATAAAATATATATATATTTAATATATATATAATATATATATTAATTCTATATATATATATACAATTATAGCAGATGAACATTAATATATTTCAAAATTGTTCTAGAAGTAATAATAAAAGCTAATAGATCAAACTTTCAATCATACAGAAAATCGACAATTAAATGCTTAAAATCGCTGTCTATATAATTGTCTTCTGTGTGCAGAATGTGGACAATCACGTTTGAAGGCTCCAAATAGTCGCCCCATCATTGTTAATTCCCATCTCCTTAGGTATATTTCTTCATCACCTGATTTCTGGATGGAACTTCACTGTCCTCACTATATATCCTCAATCCGGAAACCAACTAAGGACTATGTAAGTAAATCTTTTACGCTCTGATATTAGCATTCCAATTTTTGAAGCTGAAAGCATTGCTGTATGATTCCACAAGTGGCAATTATTGTTGCTCAAAAATTCTGAAACAACCAAGATAAAGCTTTTCAGGCAGATCTCAATAATCAGTCATGGAATTTAGAAATTTGTCATCTTGATGACTTGCGATTGAGGGCCGTTAAAGGATTCCAGCTTGATTTCTCCATACTTCAAACCCGGAAAAACTGCAAATTATTGATAATCACCATTTGTCTAGGGCCCTAACATGCTTCATCTGCCTATTGATGTGGTTGTGGAAAATAATTTTCACGTCAACATGGTCGTTTAAATGATATTTATGCACCCTACATTATATTTTCCCCATAGGCTCGATACAACTTTTCCAATGGTTTCTTTAGCCCTACTATCCCACAACATATGAAACAATGGGTTACTTAAAATCTTTGCGCCTTCAAGGTAGATGTTGCCCATCTCAAAATCAATGCATATATAGATAAGTGTTCTATATCAGACTTCTGCAAATCAATTTTATTATTTTATATCCTCTTCAGTTTGTTGAGTACCTATGGAATGATGCATACTGATTTGCATCGTCTTGCATAAAACAACTTCAAACTCCGTTAACTACCATAATGCAATCGCAACTCTGTCGGTATTAGGTAACCCCCTTGATTAGAGTTCCAGGATGTTCCTTCAGTACTAGTCTTCTTCCAATAAATAATGAAGAAGTATAGTCTTGTCGAAAAAATTATTTTACATTCGTCCTTGACAGGTTTTCTTCACTTAGTCAGATCTAAATCTAGAATCTGTCATTGAGAGACTTAATCTCGTACAAATCATATGACTTTCAGGAGACCGTTGCGGCGAGAAGTATTTTTACTTTCCTTGTAAATCACTTACTCTAGGCACGTGTGACCACCAAAATCCGATATCTCTCATCAGACAAGCTAGTCTGGGAGTGTAAGTACACTGATGTGGAATCGTCGAGGTGGTACAGCGCCTTGGCTGATCAACCGGATACTCAAATTACTTTTTGTAACGTTGATACTTTCATCATTAACCAAACAAATAACAGTCAGTGGTGATTCTTTGGCTCCCCCACCATAGCACACCAAATTTTAAACCTTTCTCGTCATTTTTCACTGCGTAATTTGCAAAATCGTTACGCCATATGGGACCAAGCAACTCTTGTCTCCGATTTTCATTCCAAGTACTCAGATATCTGCTACAAAGTTATATATATTATCTTCTTGTTCTAAGCAATTTTTAAGTAAATTCCAGTACTTCGATCATTTAACTTGGTAATAACGAACGATCTTCGTTCTGAAATTAGAAAAAATACATGTAAATAGTAAGGTCCAAGAAATAAAACGATATTATTGTAAAATTGCATTAAAAAAGATATTTGTATAATAGTAAATCTGGAACACCCTGTATCTCAAAAACTAGAGCAATCTTGGAAAACTAAGTCTATTTCTGACACAACCCATACTATAAATTCGATAAAATATTCTTGGCAGCAAAAAAATTTTTTTTGGTCATGTAATTTTGTATCTTCATGGCTATAATATTAATTTCATACCGAACAAAAGTTTGGTTTTAATTTTTATTTTAAATTTATTTAATTAATTAAAACATTTTTCAATTATCTCATTTTTTAACAGCTTCTAATAAATATAAGATGAAAAGGTCTATTAGACAAAAAAAACAAAAAAAAAAAAAAAAAAAAACAAAAAAAAAAAAAAAAAAATTAGAACCTTTGCAGAGCTACTTGAATTTTTCAGTCTTTGTCATTCGTCCTTCTTTTTTATCTTTCCTGCTGCTTTTATTGCTTGTCAAATTTCCCATGAATTTATATATATAATTATTAGATTATATATAAAACCATTTAATATATGAATATTATAATATATATATATTATATATATAATATATATATTTAATATTATATAATATATATTAAGTATATATTATTAAATTAATAAAATATATATATCTTATTATTATTAATAAATAATTTATTATATATATTAAAGTTGAAATAAATAGCAAAAGAACAGCTTTAAACAACATATGCTTCGGTATGTACATTTTCAATTACTAACCCTGAAAACGATTTCGATAGCGAATATAATCGGATATTTTATCCATATGATATAAAATAATCTATTAATAATCGGATATTGATATAAGATAATCGAGATCAAAATTTTGACCGAAAACAAAATTCATCTACTTCCCGCTATACTTTCAATTTTTTTTTTATTTATAAGAATTCAAAAGTTTTAATAAACAAATTCTAATAGTGGCTGTTACAATATCATAAAAAATTTTTATGGGTTTCAGCAAGAGATTATATAGTCAATGAAATGAAGCGTTTTCAAATTTAATACGAAAATACGATAATAAAAAGTTAAAATAGAAACTAAATCAATCTGCTTGCAATTCATCGGTATTTTCCTATTTTGCGATAAGATGATTATAGCATTTTGTCATACTCATTAATGCATTTTGGATGTAATCTAATTTTTATTAGATTACATAAAATTGGTAATGTAAAATGTGACGGAACAGTACAATACAATAATATGGAGTTAACAGAGGAAATCTGCTGTAAATTATAACTCACTCCCACTACAATTGTAGAATCTAAACACTGATTCTCAATTTGCAGACTAGGTAATTACTGTAAATGCACAAAAATCAAAGTTTACTCTTATACAAAATAAAGGCATGGTCCCTAAATAGCTGAATAGAGAAAGGGGAATCACAAGAGCTTCTTAAAATAACATAATGGACATTAATTTCCACAAACCAGACGGACTTAACACAATAAAATACTCACGATTAGAATAAAAACCATCGAGAAAAATTATCATGATTCGTCGTCTGGCAACAAAAATAACAAGAAGGACCTACATTTACCAAGCAATCTTGAATAAGGCACTATTCCTAATAGAAGTCTTTATCTGAAGGACGAAGAAGTTCAAAAAAACACACAAAAACTTAAATATTACTCTGGTTTAAACTGGTAGAATATCTCTGAAAGGTCCGTAAGAACAGGTCTATATGCAATGCAAATATATGGAAGAACTGAAATAGAACCTGCGAGCAATTATTATGACAAGGAATGATGATTCCGGATGGCTCTGGCCTTCTATGCTACCAAAAAACCACGCGAAAAGGGTTACTAATAGGTATTAATCCAATGATTAAATTTATTTATTAAATATAAATAAATTATGAAAAGCAGCTGAAAATTTGTACAATAAATCAAAAGCAATAAAAACATTTTACAAAGGAAGTCGCGAAATTAAAGGAAAATGCCAAAAAATAATTTGGAAGACAAAGTATGGCAATTTATATTATGCCTAATATTTTCCATAGATAAATAAATAAAGAATTTTACTAGTAACCAGTACCATTTTTAAATGTATACTAATAGAACAAGGGTAAAGTTATGACTCAAATGACATAGTTTGAATCCAACTTGGAGCAGAAAAGGAGAAAGTCCGAATTTCAAATTTTACAAAATGATGAAGTTTGACTCTTTATTATAGGTCAAAGAGGTCAATTTAGATAACGAAAACAATATAGTACAAGAAAGTAAGTATAATGATTACGCAGATATATAATTTATAAATACACTTTACGTAATAAGGAAGTTACAGCAATTCAATTAAAAACATCAAAATGACGAATTTTTAGAATCTTACAATGTTTCCTACTAATAAAAAAGGGTTGTAAAATTAAAACTGAGATTACTTGTGGAAAGTAACTAATACAGTAGTTAAATTACAGTATTATAAACAAGTATATGAAGTTTCAGGGTTCAAATCGACCCAGAAGTATTAATAATTGAATTTCATAAAAGGCACGATTTCAGTGCAAACTTTTAAAAATTTTCTATATATATATATATATATATATATATATATATATATATATATATATATATATATATAATATATATATATATATATATATATATATATATATATATATTTTATATATATATATATATATATATAATATATATAATATATATACTTATATAAATATTCTATATATATATATATATATATATATATATAAATATATATTTTAAATGAAATTTTTGAAAGAGATTTGGTACACATATACATTAGAACGTGTATAATGCGAAAAAATTGATTTCAATACGGTAAATCAAAGCGGGATAGTGTCAATCAATAAACATTGCATATCTCCAAATTTAAGCTATTAAATGAAATTTCTTTTGCAAGGGAGCTAAAAGAGGATAAGACGAACAACTGATGCAAGTCCCATGCAATTCGGAATAGTAAAAACAAAGCTACAGCAAAATGAAATTTATAAGTCACGCGAAAAAAGTGACTATAAATTACGGTACATGAAAATCTGAGGAAGAATTCCGAATCACCTTTCGGTCAGCGTTTGAGTCATTTTTTCGGACGAATTTTCAGGGCACTTTTCTTCTTGAAATTTTTAGAGTTGAGTTTTTGAGTTATTAACGGAGATAAATAATAAATATATATATATATATATATATATATATATATATATATATATATTTATATATATTATATATATATATATATATATATATATTATATTATATATAGTATATATATATATATATATATATTATATATTATATATATATATATATATATATAATATATATATAAACATATATTTTAACACTGCTCAGGTAGCCGAGGGTATGGGAAAGGTGAAATTGGAGAATTGGGGGAGTTAGGGCTTAATGAATATAGCTGCCATATAAAATCCTCCTTAGTTCAAAGGTGAGCTCAGTGGTGAGAGATTTGTGATAGAATTTACCAACGCCTACTTTTTACGTTTTTTGATGTGGTTCATATTACCAACGCCTACCGGTTAAGTTTAGCTCCTGTGGTTCATATTACCAACGGATACCCTTTATGTCTGTTTGGTGTAGTTTATATAGTTGGTCGAGGCACCAGGTGCGATGCGGTGCGTTTTGCGCTCATTTTGGTGCCGTGTGGTGCGGTACGCAATTTCAGTGACCCGGTGCGGTGCGATTTTAAAATTATATAAATGCGGTGAGGTGCGGAGCGTGGTGCGCATAAAATCATAGAGGTGCGGTGCGGTGCGGTGCGGTGCGACAAAGATAATTTTTGAAGGGCGATGCATGGTGCGCTTACTCAAGTGAGGTGCGGTGCAGTGCGGTACGGTGTGCCAAATATTTCTTTTGAAGTGCGGTGCGTGATGCGCTTACTCTAGTGCAGTGCGGTGCCCAAAATTCTGGTTGTCAGTTAACTCTAGTTTAGATATATATATATATATATACATTATATATATATATATATATATATATTATAATAATATATATATATATATATATATATATTATATATATATATATATAATATATAATATAAAATATATATATATATATATATATATATAATATATATATATATATAGATATATATATATATATTATATATTTTATATTTAATTTATAATATAATAAAATATAAATAAATTAAAACATTAACATTACATTATATATTTTTAATAATATGTTATTGTTAACAATGACTTATTGATTATTCACTGTTATATTCAATGTTATACCTAATAAATAAATACTAATTGATGTCTAATTTCAATATTTGGAAGGGGAATTACTAATTTTGAATTCCTCAATATTTGAAAGTTGGGATTGGACGTTTAGAATTTGACTCTGTAGGAGAGTGATGGATTTGATTCCGACTATGTTTGTAAAATATCGGAATGTTTATGGAAAATATGCATGCCGGAAGAAAAGGAAAAGAAAGTTATTTCTACGCCAAGAAAAATTAAAAAGTATGGTGGAAAATTTGATGACGATGAAATGCTGCAAGTTCCTCGTCACTTCTAGGTTGGTTATGAAATTATATAATGATAATAAATGCTTGTTATTAATTCCTTCTCTTTACACTTACAAATCTGAAAACTATTTTGTAGTAAACAAAAAATACTTTTTGTTCCTACTCCATAGTCCTCTGACTCTACATTAGTAGCACAACCTTGTGCTCACTTTACCCCTTCAATACCATCTACTTCATTAAACTACAATGTTCTCCCTCTACAAGTGCACATATACTCACCATCCCATCAACTCCACCGTGTGCTCCCCCGGCAAGTGCATTTGTGCACAGTTCTTCATCAACACCACTTTCACATTCCTCCTCGAGACCAAAGCGATTACGTACCACTTTATCTGCAACACATTTAACAAATACACCCTCTACATGTACGCGCTCCATTTCTACCACATCAACATCACCAATGTCTGATGATATATTTACAGCTCCTTCAGATTTTATTTTATCATTTGGAAAGAGTCGCCTTCGTGGCAAAAATGGGCATTCTTCGGAGCTGGTTCCATCTAGAATATCGACAAGAACTTTGGCAAATAACCCTCAACTACAACAAAGCACAAAAGGTCCTGTTTTGCAAATAGGGCATAACTTTCAGACACCAAAATAATTTCTCAATCTGATCATTGATGACAATTTGATAGCCGACATTGTGACTTGGTCAAATCAATATATAAGATAAGATGCTGCACAGTATTAACTTCAGATCAGTCCCCACATTTCCTTGTGATTCATTCATGAAACCTGTTTGTTTCCACACAGTCGGTAGATTTTTATGTGCTTTGATTGCTAG
Organism: Trachelipus rathkii; assembly: GCA_015478945.1. NCBI lineage: Eukaryota > Metazoa > Arthropoda > Malacostraca > Isopoda > Trachelipodidae > Trachelipus > Trachelipus rathkii. Next base: position 53,925 of record JABUQX010074970.1, on the reverse strand, counting down.
TAAGACAGGGTAAGAGAAGGATTATATATATATATATATATATATATATATATTATATATAGAAGAAAGAAAATATATATATATTATATATATATATATATATATATATATATATATATATATATATATATATATATATATGATATAATATATTATATATATATATATATATTATATAATATATATATATATATATAATATATATATATATTAAGCCTGGTTGAATTTTGGTGGGGCAACTAACATGCAACTTTATGGGGGCTAACTAGGAACCGACCGGGCCCCGGCCCGGCCCCGGCCCGGCCCCGGCCCCGGCCCCGGCCAAAAATCAGGAAAAACCGGGGTTTTCTACCGGGGTTAACTGTAAATTTACACTAAATAATAGAGGGTTAAATCAAACAAAATAAAAAAATATATGTAAATTCCATTACTCCTTTGTTATAGATTGATGCTAAATAATATATAAACATACCTAAAATATAATCAAATTTTTTTTGGTATTTACTATGATTTCAAATTAAATGAGGCCAAATTATAATTTTTCTGAGTTTTTAACAAATAAAAATATTCGAATTTGATATATCCAAACGAATTCGGAAAAGGAAATAAATATAATTGTTATAAAATATTATTTTTTTTTTTTTTTAAAAAAATTTCTTCTAAAAAAAAATCAAATATTTTCCCAAAATCTCTTTTTCAAAATTATTTAATTAATTGAATTTAATATATATTTGTTTGCAAAAATTATTGCTTTAATGCTATATAGATATATGTCTTTATATTTGTTTGCAAAAATTATATTATATATATTATATATATATTATATATATATTAACATATAACAAAAACATTTAAAGAGTTTTTACTTCAACTCAAACTCTATGAATGTAAAGAACAAAGTAATTTAAAAACACTAAGAAATAAACAGTGGAATTAAATTTTTTTTTTAAAAATTAAGAAGTTTACGTTTCGAGTACTAACTTGGTCTCCTCCTCAGAACTAACAATGAAAATAAATTTAATCTTAACAAAATTAATAAAAAACTAAAAATAAAAAGAAATTAATAAAAGTTAAAGAACAAAAGGCGGAATTAAAATTAACATAATCTTTTATTAAAATTAACATAATCTTTTATTTTAAAGACCTATTATATCTGCAGGAAATGATGTTTTTTTCTAAATTAATTAGGTGACTGGCCTCTTTTCTCTCTCTCTCCCTTATTAGGCACAGTATCTTCCACACATATAAAAAAATGCCAAGGACTTTATAGACAAAATGGGCAGATTCATTCCTTTTAATCATTGTTTAACTAGTTTTGACGTTACTAGTCTGTTTACCAATGTTCCTATTTCACAACTTTTGGAATTTTTGTCCAATTTTTTGTTACCTCATATGGTCCCTATTTCAATATCCAAATTTATTAATTGTTTACAAATTTGTATGTCCCAAAATGTATTTACTTTTCATAATAATTTTTATCGACAAATATTTGGTGCAAGTATGGGTGGTAGTTTGAGTCCTATCTTAGCCAATTTATATATGGAATATTTTGAAACCAGACTCCTTCCACAGGCCCCCCTATATTCTCAAGTAATTTCATGGAAAAGATATGTTGATGACGTTATTACCATAGTACCTACTTCTTTTCCATTTGATCGATTTTTATTACAAATTAATAATTTAACCCCAACTATCAAGTTTACCTATGAATTACAAGTTGATGGATGCATTCCCTTTTTAGACATTTTAATAATACAAACTGGAACTCTTTTATCATTTAAAGTTTATCGTAAACCCACACATACTAACCAATTGCTTCATTTTTGTTCCTCTCATCCTCTCTACATTAAAAATAATATTTTTAATATGTTTTTAAGATCTTTCAACTACTGTGATCCTGAAAATCTTAAACAAGAAATTGATTATATCTTTCGAACTTTCAAAAAATTAGCCTATCCCCATTTTTTAGTTTATCGAAAATATAAACATGCTTACTCTAGTTTTTTGGGGTTGAGGGAACACAATCCCTACATATCTGAAAATATTAAAGTCATCCCTTTTTCACCTCAACTTCTTGACATCAAGTTTATGCTTAATCGTTTATTTGATATAAAAATTGTTTTTAGTTTTCCTGATACTCTTTCACAAATTTTAATTAAAAATAATACTTCTAAATTACAAGTGGCTAGTGGAATTTATAAGATTCCTTGTTTCTCATGTGCGAACTCTTATTTTGGTGAAACTTTAAAGACCCTCAAGGTTAGATTAGATCAACATAAAGGTAAAGTTAGAAGAGGGAACGAGAGTAATGACATTTTTAGGCATTTATCTCAAAATGATCATATCGTCGATTTGGAAGGCGCAACTTTTTTTTTTAAATCTACAGATAAAAATCTAAATCGACTCAACCCACCCCACCCCCATTACCAATTTGATCAAAATTAAAAAATTTAAAAATTACCAGAAGATACCTATCTGAAAAAACTAAATTCTTAACATCATAAAGAAAGTGGATCAATTTTTTGTCGCCTTTTGTTCTTTTAATTGTATTAGTAATTTTACTTTTATTTTAGTTTTATTTATTTTGTTTTTTAAATTAAATTAAATTTATTTCATTTGTTATCTGGGTTCGAGGAGCTTGCATTAAAGTCTCGAAATGTAAACTTCTTAAATTTTTTTAAAAGAATTTTTAATATCCCTTTTTTTTTCTTAGTGGTTTTAAAATTACTTTTGTTCTTTATATATAATATATATTATATATATATATATATATATATAATATATATATATATTTATATATATATTATATATATATATATATAATATATATATATATATATATATATATATATATATATACTTAATACAACTTATTCTTCTAGAAAATCAATTATTTTCTAAAAATTTCTTTCGAAAATATTTATTTAATTGAATTAATTAAATGTATTCCTTTTTTATAATTGAAATTATTAATTAATTGAAATTATATTTAATTTTGATCCTAAGTTTTAAGACTTTCAATGTTTTTAACTTACATTTCTAATTTTAGCTAACCCCGGCCCCGGCCCCGGCCCCGGCCCCGGCTAAATTAGAGCAGCCCCGGCCCCGGCCCCGGCCCCGGCAAAATTCCCGCCCCGGTCGGTCCCTAAGTGGGACAAAAAATTATTTTGCATTTACTCAATGTCTAGGGGGCCCAACTTTAGTTTTTTTAAAAGGGTGTTGACATCGTTTTTTACTATTTTTAAGTTATGAATTTTATATGCTTTGTTCTTCAAAATTTGGTTTTAATACTAATTGAGAGCTATTTCTGTCTCATTTAAGATCCAGACTATTCGACGTTTGAGATAAGTCCTGTGGGTGCAGTGTTTATTACTACTATTGCAAGACGTATCATGGCATGTGCAACAAGGCATAAAGACAGGCATGCAATATTCGGTTATCCACAACCACTTGTCGAAAATCAGCTACCACTGGCTGAGGATGTTTTTAGAGCCTACAAGTTCCATCAAGTAGTCAACAAAGATGCCAGTGTTACTCATCTAGCAAAGTTAGTGGCAACAGAAGTTAAAGGCATATACAATAAAGCAGGCATTCCAACAATAGAATTTGAAAGTGTTATAGTGAAAGTGAAGAGACTAATAGTGAATGTCAATGATTTGATGAAATATTCAAGAAATAAACAATCTTCTCTAACATATCAAGATAAAAATAAAATCATTTTCTCGTCTCTTCGACATTAGCGCGTGCAAGTGTGTTTTCATAATGGTATAGTTGAACGTAATCAATGTCAATGTCCCAATGAAAAAAAAATCCCTGTATTGGAATGGCAATTTTGGCTTGATCAAAACACTTCAAGACGCATGATAATAGGAAAGGTGGACAAGGAAAAAACAAACAGAGAAAAACATGAAACTTCAGGAAAGGA
>JABUQX010074970.1:37500-45000 GCA_015478945.1 Trachelipus rathkii | reverse complement strand
TCTGAATCCGGGCATAACAAATTCATAATGGGAACGTCTATTGCATGCGCGAAATCCACTTGGTACTTATGTAAGGATGATGCCTGGTCGCCGTTTTTAGTGCTTTGTATGCTGATACTTCCTTTTTGAAAAATCATTAGTCTGCTTAAAGTATACAAAGGGACAATACCTACACGTAATTTTGTAGACACCTTGAATATTTTCCTTTTCATTAAATCTAGTTTTACATAAGAATCTTTTTACCATGTTGGATATAGTAGGCCCCAGCATAAATTCTTTTGGTACATTTTCCTTTAGTTCCCCTATCATCTGCTTGGTATCTTTAAAAATATTTTATTTTCAGAAGCGGTCGGAGTTGTAGAAGTGTAGAACTTTCTCTTTGCAACTGTCAATGTTTTAGAGATAAAACTCTTAGAATAAATAGCCCAGACCTTTGAAAACACTCTCAATATGTTCAATTTCTTGGTAAATATTGCATAAGTTTAAACTTTTGTTTAGATCGAGTCCTTGGTCCGATCTTTCAAACCCCGATTTGACTTTTAACATTTTAGCTATATTTTGGAATTTGAAGAGAAATTAGTATTAGGTTATGGCCTTTCTTTTGGTTTTGATAACAATTCAGATAAACTTCTCAGTTTCATTACTGATTTTAATTCGTTTGTCAAGAAGTGTTCCTATAAGGGAAGTTGTGATTTGGCCGTATTGAAGGGTTTTATTTGCAATGATATTATTAGAAACAACAATAATAATTTACCAAAGATTTTGATGGATGCACTTACAAGATTAAAGAAGAACGAAGATATCCTTATACTAAAGGCTGATAAAGGTAATAAAATTGTTATCATGGATAGGGATGTCTATTTAAACAAGGAAATTGCTTTGCTACAGAATGAATCTACCTATTCGAAATTGAGATGCGATCCTTTAAAAACATCACAAATACTATTTAATTGCAAACTGAAAGAGTTTTTGGTTGGAAATAATTTACTAATCAAAAATCTCTCGGACTATTTATCCAGACTATCTTATTTCTAGAGATTACCAAAAACACATAAAGAAGGTATACCCTTAAGACCAATAATCAGTAAAGTGAGCGTATAGCTTATAAACTATCAAAATGGATTTCAAAGGCTCCGTCTCCATTATTGGGCAATATCTCTTCGTCACATATTAAAAATTCGATCGATTTCGTGGATAGCTTTAGACACATTGACTTGACTGGTAAATATATGATTAGTTTCGATGTTGTTTCTTTGTTTACGAAATTACCTGTTAACTTAACCTTAGAATGGCTAAAAGAATATTGGAAGTCCTATAATTTTCCTCTTACAGTAAATATTAATGTATTTATACAACTGACAGTTATGTATTTCCCATGCTTATTTTTCATTTAACGGAGATTTTTATTTGCAAACTTCAGGATTAAGTATGGGTTTGCCAATTTCACCAATTAATCAGCTGAAAATAAAAAAACGCTTATTATTCAAACATGACATAATAATAAATACTCGTTTAAGATAATAAAGATAGATATCATTCAATACTCAAATTCAAAAATTCTCAAAATTGTGATGCAAAAAACATTAAGCTTTCACTAGTATTGGCGAGAGCCTGTTCCTTTTTGGGGTGTTTACATTCTCACCAACACTAAAAATACACTCGCACAACAAATTGTAAATTTTTTCCGTCCTATACATGAAAATATGTGATTCTGAATATAAACAAAAAATTTTCTTGTTACATTTATGAAAACCAAAAAGCTCCATCATTTAACGGTTTTTCTTTTTTTTTTTTTTTTTTTTTTGTAGACACACTCCTCATATTTTACATATTTGTTACATTGAATTGTAACAGTGTTTGATTATTATAGCAAGCACACACTAAAAATGATTTTTTGGTCTTTCTTTGTAGAGATCTGTTGGTGTGTCCCTGATAAGAGGACCAGCAATATTCAGCAAGCATACTTTCATTGCATCGCCCACTGAAACGCTTTTCTCACATAGAGATGTCCTGGTGAAACCTTTCACCATGCTCATCACTAATTGCGCCAAGGTTAGGGGGGAAAGAAGTCCAGATCTGAGTACATAAAGTGGTTTTAAAGACATATTGCAACCTATATCACGAAAAGCAATCCACCATGTGACGTACAATATGTTCATAGTTTTCAGCTTTCTCATTTTCAAGGAAACTTGAGCACACTGATTTGAATGCTTAGCCAGGCGCTTTTGTCCTTCTGGACAGTTTCCTTTCGAAACTCTCATCTCGGAAGACTGCTTTAATTTGGGGGCCAATAAAAACCCTTTCTTTTATCTTTGCCTCACTTAAATTTCTGAATTTGTTCCTGAGATGCAAGAACACCACACCTTCTTTGTCAATAGCTTTTACAAATATTTTCATCAAACCAAGTTTAATTGTTGCAAAGTGGAAGAAAGACAAACTGCGGATTCACAAGTGGTTCATGTGATATGTTTTTAGTCCCAGGATTGAAATCATGTCTTTGAGGCCCCTTTTTCCGAATGTAGTGATTTTTTCCTTCGCGGTAATACCATTCGCAGAGGAAGCAGCAGAATTTTGTGTATCCCTGTTACATGACTGTTAATAGTCCAATGACCTTCAGATCCCCACAAATGTGCCATTTAAATGTTTTGTACTCAACTAGATTAAGTATAGAACTCACAACTTCGTACGTTTCCTTTGTATTTGTAGTATATGATACAGGAACAGACGGAAAAACATTGCCTATATGAGTAGCACTGCCTTGAGACTACGTTTGGAGGAATCAATAAACAGGCGCCACTCTTCTGGTTTATGCTCATGTCCCAATAGGCCATTCACATCACAGCAATATACAATGCCATCTTTCTGCAAAAAATAGTTGCAAAACTGTCTCTGTCTGCCTCTAAATGAGCTAATGTTTACACCTTTCTCTAATAGATTCCAGCCCTGAAGCCTAGAAACCAGCAATTCTGAGTCTTTTTGTAAAAGCTTTAGATCTCGTACAAGATCGTTAAGCTCCTCTTGTGTGATTTCATGATGTGAACATGTCATAGATGTTGATGGTTCAAAGGCAGAATCTTGATACCTTGTGTCATCCTCTGAGTCAACAGTAAATTTATCGGGAGGTGTAGTAGAGGGAAGATCATCTGAATGAGGAACTGGAAGCATTGCGGTGAGCAGGTTATATACTGAGGATACAATGTTTGGATTTTGAAAAAGAACCGTCTGCCTATCTTGTCAAACAGAAGTAACAATCCGTTACATGATTTGCCGGTTCACGCCAAATCATAGTACAGCAAATTTCATACGGCTACGTTTCCTTTTAAAACAAGTTTCTCAGGGCTAAGAGGAGGTTTTGTTAGCATACATGTGGAGCCCAGGACTTATCCTGGTCCCCAACTTTACATCCAAAGTACAATTCATAAGCCTTTCTAACTAATGGTGACAAGCTACTAAATTGTAGCGTCTTAAATGTAAGTTCTCCACACACATAACAAATTAGGTTAGGTTATTTTTACAAACTTGGACGTGGCATTATAAAGAAATTGACAGCATATAATATTTTGTTATAATAATTATTTCTTATTATTCTGTTATAGTAATAATATAATTTTGCATATAAACCTGAAAATAGAATAATATATATATATATATATATATATATATATATATATATATATATATATATATATATATATATATATATATATATATATATATATATATATATATATATATTAAATTACACATATACTCTTCTCATTACAACACTAGGACACCTCACAATATCCAAACCATACTGAAAAACATACAAAAGCACGTGGGAGGAAACATCTGCTAACAAGAAAATGGGAAATGGTGTAGTTGCCAAATTAGCCAATTCCACCAATTTGATACGTGGTAGACAAAACAAGCACAGACCTGTTCTTTTCACGCAAGAATATGCAAGAAACACATATTTTCATGTGAAGGACATTTTTCATGTTGTATAGTGTAATAATGGAAACCTTGGCCCATTTTCATGCCACCACATGAAAGGATTCTCTTCTGTAGGCAGCATCTCCATGTTTTCGTAGAGCCTCATCTCCTCTTTCACAGATTGCAAATTTGAATTATCTTTGCTCCTTGATGACTGTCTCTTCAGTTTTTTTTTATGAGGTTCCTTGGTGTGATTCCTTTGAAGGTGAATGAGAAGTCAAAGCAATTTCGGCCATGAACTTATCAAAGTCTAACATATCCAAATCCTCTTCATCTTCAGTAGGTTTATTTGCTTCTGTGAATCTTTTTTTTTGTCACCAGAGTAAGCTCCTCGGTTATGCTATTTAAATGCACTCTAGAAGTGGTTTACTGTCTGAGATGCCATTCTTGTGGGGTTTCAGCTAGCTTAAGGAATTCCTTATATATCGAAACTAGGTTTATTATCACAATGTAAAAAAAAAAATATTGTTTGTTTCTTCTGATTTTTTATTGTTTTTTTATACAGTGTTTTATGCAGATTCCAAATATGTTTTTAGTTTTTCTCTAGCATCGACCGTTTTTATGTTCCGACGGCATAAAGTAATTATTGGCATCTTCTCATTTTGTAGGGTCGTTACCGGCATCGCGTTGAGTAAAAGTCAGTTGCCATTAAATGTTTTATGGGTATTGCATGCTTAAGGACTGATATATATATATATATATATATATATATATATATATATATATATAATATATATATATAATATATATGTATATAATATATATATATATATATATATATATATATATATATATATATATAATATATATATATATATATATATTATATATATTATATATATATATTATTTATATAAAATTTATGTTATATTAAAATATTATATATATATATATATATATATATATATATATATATATATATATATAATATATATATATATATATATATATATATTATATATATATAAAATATATATAGTATATTATATATATATATATATATATATATATATATACCATTCTAGCTGCAATGATATAATGTGGAAGGTGAGGTACCAAAACTTAAAATATCATTTATAATTTTCAAGAATATTAGTAATAATATAATAAAACATTTATAAAATTGCCAATAGACAGTTGTGTAAAACGTTGGCAGATTCATTTGTTATGTGAGTGGATATTATGTTGAGTTTTCTAAGCACATTCACCAAAATTGTTGAAGGAACCACCAAATGTAATTGGATAGGCGCTTAACAGCTCTACTTTGTATGCCTATTGGTGACTAAGATAAGCAATGGGCACCTCATTATGTGTGGAAGTTGTAAAACAAACCCTATAAGGATAGCTAAGAGGGAACAAGGAAAAGCAACGGACTGGCTATTCCCAAAATATGCGAGAGCAATGAATCACTACGATGACGGCTTGGCTTCTGCATGGTGGATATTACCAAAATATTGGAAAAAAGGTAAAGGAAAAGCAGTTCTTCTTTCATATCCATTTATTTCCTTCATCAAGAGTCCCAGGTTCCTCATAATGAAAACCCAGCCCTATACCTTTCACCACCCTTTCTGTAAGTCAAATTGTTTTTTATGACAAGTCTCATAACAATAAAAGAGGAAAACGTATGTTTCTTACAAATATATGTTAAGCAAGCTTCTTATATATATATATATATATATATATATATATATATATATATATATATATATATATATATATATATATATATATATATATATATATATATATATATATATTATATATATATATATATAATAATATAGCAGTTCTTTTTCTTTTCTGGAGATGTGAGCTCATTGAAACCGGCCTTAAATTATTGCTTAAAATCCTTGGAAATTGACGGAAAAGATGAGATAATTGAAAATGATGCTGATATGCATTCCGTAATGTGGTTGAAGGGATTTTTATAAAATTGTAAAGATCCAAATGGCAAAAAGCTGAATAAAAAATTGCTCATTGATTGTTATAAAAAAATGAGGTGTATTCATTAAAGGTGCGTTATTTACACTGCGCATTTGACCTTTTTTCGAAAAGATTATTAGGGGTGATATAAAGTTTAAGAACACGGCTGAAAAGATTTTACCAGAATATTCAGAAAATGGAAAAAGGGCGATGCCAGGGACGTTGGAATAGTTGCCATGATGGTCTGTGATTATATTGTGTGTTTTTGATAAGAGCGATTCAAATCGATTCACAAGAGAATAAGACGATCCACAAGCACTTTTAAATGCAAAGTAAGTATGTTTTTGGCATATTAAAGCATTGACTTATATTTTGGAGATATTAGTATGTATCTTATCAAGTAAAAAAAAATTTTTTTTTAAAGTTTCTGTTTGTAAATTTAAATCTTTTTCAAAAAAAATTGTAATAAGACCTACAGAGTAAGCTTCATCTAAGCAAACCTTAAAAATGCCAAAACTAAAATATTGCAATAACTCTCAAAGCATCGATGATAGAAAAAAATGAAGTCAATTTCTGTGGGTCAGCGTCAAAAATATATGATTCAATAAGAAATAAAAAAAAACATTTTTTGTGTTACGTTTAGCGATTATTGAATCTAGAAAGTTTCCCATAATTCTTTACCCAAAAGGTAAGTATCGGCCATATTAACCAATGCCGATACCGATACCCAAAAAAATGGCCGATACTACCGATACCGATACCGATACTATCGATACATCTCTAATACATATATATATATATATATATATATATATATATATATATATATATATATATTATATAATATAATATATATAATATATATATATAAATATATATATATCAGAAGCTGGGGCTGCGCCACCAAGTTGCGCCTATGCGCCTATTGCGCACTATCAATTCGTTAGGCGCAAAGCGCATAGGGGCCGCAACAATTTTTAAAAGGCGGGACTGAGCAAGGCGCACAGCCAATTCTGATGCGCCTATAGGCCGCGCCTATGGAAACAGGAACGAAGCATGTTTTTACCCCTTAAAAGTTTAGAAATTAGAAGCTGGCCCAAACTTGTACATTCTAAAAAACCAGTGTAAACATATATATATATTATATATATATATATATATATATATATATTATTATATATATATAAATATAATATATATATATATATATATATATATAATATATATATATATATATATTATATATATATAACTGGTTCAGTAGTTCTTAACTTACAAATTAAATTTGGCAACTATGCGCTCTGAGATTTTCAACTTCTTGCCAGCGCTCGACTGAACTCCTGGGGGAAAACATGGACAACAAGGACATGGAGGAGGAAGAGGACGTGGAGATATTAGTTTACGGTGTTTATATTACAAAAATTAATGTGTGTTTTCTTCCTTATATAAAAGCATGCTTTTTATCGCACTAAAGTTTTACTTTGCAAATAAAATTTAGCGAAACATCACCAGCTGCTAAAAGTCTAGGCGCAAAGGACGCCATTAGGCGCATAGGGCTAGGGCGCATTGATGTGACCAAAATATAGGGCGCATAGGCGCTAA
>JABUQX010074970.1:2500-27500 GCA_015478945.1 Trachelipus rathkii | reverse complement strand
AAACCATGACTCAGGTCGAATCGAACTCTCTTGGCCTGTGGAAAACGATGGCAATTTTCGGAGTCTTTTAAAATATCGTGCTAATGCTGGAGACCATGGTCTTTCAGAACATTTAAAAACTAGTGCTAGAAATGCCATGTATACCAGTTCCACAGTCCAAAATGCTCTAATTCAGTCATTTGCGCATCTCATTCAACGTAAAATTGTGCCAAATATAAATAAAAGTAAATTTTTTACTGTCTTAGCCAATGAGACGACCGATGTGTTCCAGAAGGAACAATTTTCGTTGTGTGTGCATTACGTTGATATTGATACTCTTACTGTCAAAGATTTTTGTGTTTCGTCTCAGTAAATGATTTGACGGGAATAAGTCTTGCAAAATTAATTGAAGAAAAAGTAACTGAACTTAGTTTGGATATGAATAATCTAAGAGAACAGGGGTATGACGGTGCAGCAGCAATGAGTGGCGAGTTCAGGGGTGCTCAGAAAGTAATAAAGGAAAAATTCACAAAGCTATTTATACTCACTGCTTTTTGCATTGCTTAAATTTATGCCTCACAAACGCTTCTAAAGTTCAAAATATTCGAAGTGCATTATTGGAATAATATCAGAATGTTGTACATTTTTTCTTGCAAGTGGTAAGAGGACAAAAGTGTTTGAAGAAAAAATAGAACTTATTCCTAAGAGTAGCAAGAAGAGATTAAAAAAGTTTGCGAAACTTGCTGGAGCCAACGGAAAGAATCGGTTTTATTATTTAAAGATATGATAAACCCGATAATAGCAGGTTTAGAACAAATAAAATATGAAGTTGGAGTTCAGTTCAAAAAAAGCTACCTTAATTCTAAAAAATGTTTGTAGTGCATCTTTTATGGTTTCCTTTTTTGTTTTAAACAGACTATTAAGTTTAACATACAATCTTTCAAAACGATTGCAGACACACGTTATTGATTTGGTGAGTGCATATAAAGTGAATCTAGTTAAAACTAAACTTGAAGCCATCAGAGAAAATGCAACATTAGAATTTCAGCATATTTTTGAAGAATGTGTAAGCGCATCTGAATCTGAGCTGGGTATTGAAATTGTTGTACCAAGAATTAACAAATTCCAAAAATACAGACCCAATATTCCTACTTCTGACCCACAGACTTATTATCGCACATCCATTTCTATACCATTTTTGGATGATTTAATATCAGCATTGGGAGAGAGGTTTTTAAGTCATAAAGAAATTCAGTAGAAAGCAGGTTATCAACATTATGACTTCTGAAAACCTACTTGAGAAATATTATTGGAGATGAAAGATTTACTGGACTTGCCCTCCTCTACATACATTGAAATATTGACATAAAAACTGAAGATGTTATCTCGGACCTTGTTCACTCTCATGCCTGGCGATTAAAGTTAACATCAGGTAAGATGATTTTAGAAATTTATATAAATTATTCCTATTTTTTCTTAGAAATTTAATATTTGGTCCTTCCACTTATATATATATATATATATATATATATATATATATATATATATATATATATATATATATATATATATATATATATATATATATATATATATATATATATATATATATATATATATATATATATATATATATATATATAAGAAACAATTTTTGTCTGGCCCCCCGAAAAAAAATCCTGGATACGCCACTGTATATATATATATATATATATATATATATATATATATATATATATATATATATATATATATATATATATATATATATATATATATATATATATATATATATATATATATATAGATGAGAGTGTCTAAATCTGACATCATGTAACTTTAAGAACGGGAGCACCTACAGAAAAAAAAAATTGCATTTTTGTAATGGCCGGAAAATTCTAAGGAGGGGTTTTTAATTTCTTATTTTTATTTTTTTTTATTTTTTTTTATTCGTCGGAAATATAACAACGAGCCATAATTTTCTCTAAGCAATTGACGATATTTTTATCATCTAAATTAAGTAGCCAGGCAATGCTCAGCCTACGACTGAAAAACGAATAAATGTGAAGCAACATATCTTCATTACTATAGTATTTTTATATATTTAGATTGTTATTTCATTATTATTTGATTTTTTATATTTCAAAATATTTGGAAAAAAAATATTCAAAAGAAAATCGATTTATAGAGTTTTTAGAAGAGATTAAAAATCAATTTAGAAGAAGAATTTAAATTTGGAAACGTATGTTAAAAAAAAAAAATTTTTTCTTGTAATTAAAGTAATAGCATAGTGTAAAGGTAATAATTTTTTTTTTTTAACTAAAGGAATACCATTGGGTAAACCGCAAAGATGGTAAGAATAGGGGTCGGCCTCCCGGTGGACGACGGGGGGACTTCGTCCCCCCCTCTGTCCCCCGTCGGCTCGAGCCCCCTAATTGGAAAAAAAAGAAATTTCTAAAATTTTCCGATAAACGCAAAAAAAAAAAAAAAAAAAATTAAAAACCCCTCCTTAGAATTTTCCGCTGATTCCAAATATGTAATTTGTTTTACTGTAGGTGCTGCCGTTCTCGAGTTACATGATGTCAGCTTTAGACACTCTTACCATATATATATATATATATATATATATATATATATATATATATATATATATATATATATATATATATATATATATATATATATATATATATATATATATATATATATATATATATATATATATGGGGAGTCAACTTACCAAGCGCGTCCCCCAGGTGGCGGATGGGGGAGGACCCTCTAAGGAGGGTAGCTCCGAAATATATAAATAAGGAGCCGTGGACCAAAACTGCAACCAGGACAGGCCTAGCAAGCCGCTGGCGAAGTGACATTGCTCAAGAAACTCCTGTTCTGCCTCGGAACCACGGATTGTTTAGACGAAGACGACCGCGCGATAGAGGACCTGAAAACGGAAATCCTTCCGGGAGAGGCCTTAGAGTGGCTACCCTGAATGTTGGAACCCTTAGGGGTAAGGAGGAGGAGATGGTGGAGCTGATGCTGGAAAGGAAGTTGGATATTTTGGGAGTCTGTGAAACCAGACTCATGGGAAGTGGAAGCAGAACAATACATAATAACTATCAATTGATGTACAGTGGTGGAGAGGTACATAGACATGGGGTGGGAGTGATTTTGACGGAAGAAATGGCACAGAGAGTAGAAAGTGTGGACTATGGGGATGAAAGAATGATGATGTTTTCGATCAAAATGGAACACATGGGTGTTAGTGTTGTACAGGTGTATGCACCGCAACAGGAAAGAACTGAAGCTGAAAAGGAAGAGTTTTATCGGAAACTGCAGGAAATTAAAAATAGGGCACCATATGCGGAAAGAATAGTGATAATGGGAGATTTAAATGGACATGCTGGAACACAGAGAAGAGGTGTGGAGAGTGTCATAGGAGCTTTCAGCGTTGGCGAGAGAAACAGAGCTGGAGAGAGTTATAGATTTCTGTTTGCAGAATGGATTGACAGTTATGAACACCTGTTATAAGCATAGAGAAAGCCATAAGTGGACATGGTATAGATGGAGCAGAGAAAGGGTTGACTATGTGAAGAAATCCATGATAGATCTGATACTAACTAATAAAAAGGAGATGTTTAGAGATGTA
The DNA here is from genome assembly GCA_015478945.1 of Trachelipus rathkii. NCBI lineage: Eukaryota > Metazoa > Arthropoda > Malacostraca > Isopoda > Trachelipodidae > Trachelipus > Trachelipus rathkii. The sequence goes on along the minus strand of JABUQX010074970.1, from coordinate 23,875 downwards.
AAGAGTGTACCATCCCTGTCTGGAGATGCGGACCACCATATGGTGTTGGGGAAGATGATATTAAAGAAACCTACCTCCCATCCAAGAAAGATGAGAAGGAGAGTGCAAATAGAAAGGATCAAAGAGGCAGGATGTAGAGAGAACTATCAGCGGCAAATAAGAAACAATATGGCAGCAGAAGAGGAGGGACAAAGTGTTGAGGAGTGCTGGAACACTTTTAAGGAAGTGGTGCTAAAGAGCGCAGAAGGGACGATGGGAATAAAAATGGTGGGAGGAAAAAAAAGAAGAAAACACCATGGTGGACAGAACGTGTTAAAACTGCTGTACAAGGGAAGATGAGATGTTTTAGGAAATGGATAAAAACGAGAGGTGAGTTGGAGAGAAGAGAATATGTAGAGGCTCGGCGAGAGTCTGATAGAGTGAAAAGGATGGAAAAGGAAACCACCTGGGAAAAAATCGGAAACGAGTTGGAAGAAGATGTGACAGGCGTAAGAAAGCTGGTTTTTAATATAGCTTAGAATTACAGGAAAAGCTCGACACCAATGGCACGAGCTATAAAGGGCGGAAACGGAGTCCTAATAGTAAACCAAAGGGAGATTGACGAGAGATGGAGGAGATTCTTCGAGTATTTGTGCAATGTGGAGGGCGTTGCGGAGGAGAGATTGCGAGATCTTGATTTGTTGGAGGATGGGAGAGAGGAGGAGTGGTTGATCACGGAGGAGGAGATGATGGTGGCGTTGAAAGGTATGAAGAACGGAAAGGCGGCGGGAGAAGATGGAATAGTTGCGGAGATGCTGAAGGAAATGGGAGTTGAAGGGACAAGACGGATGTTAAATCTGATGAACAGGTACTGGAGAGATGAGGTGGTGCCTGGTGAATGGAGTAGGGCAACAATCTGCCCCATATATAAAAAAGGAGATAAAACAGAATGTGGAAACTATAGAGGAATTGCATTGATAGACGCACCCTGCGAAGATCTATGAAATGATATTAGAGAGAAGGCTGAGAGAGGTGGTGAAACACAAGCTAGAAGAGTGGCAACATGGTTTCAAACCGGGGAGATCGACTATAGATCTGGTGTTCGCTTTGAAAATGATAAGTGAAAAGAATTGGGAATTTAACAGGAAGACATGTGCACTGTGCAGCTTTCGTAGACCTAGAAAAGGCTTTTGATAGAGTGCCAAGGGAGTTATTGTGGAGGGAACTGAGAAGAATAGAATATGGAATACCTGAGAAATTGTTAAAAGCAGTAAAAAGCACTTATGTAGACAGCAAATGCAGAGTAAAGACTATTTCCGGTGAGGGAGAATGGTTTAATGTCACAACTAGAGTGAAGCAAGGGAGCGTGCTCTCCAATTCTGTTCATTATATACATGGACAGTTGCGGGAGATCGGTGGGGAACAGAGTGGAGAATGAGATGTTTGGATACGTGGATGACTTGGTGTTGTTTGCACAAAACTAAGAGAGACTGCAGAATTTTCTGGAGGTTTGGGACGAAGAGTTGGAGGAGAGGGGTATGAGGATAAACCGAGGGAAGACAGGTGATGTTGATCGGAGGTGGTGATGTCCTGGAGGTGAGTTTGAGTGGAGAAGGGCTGAGACAAACGGACCAGTTTAAATATTTGGGGTGCACTATGGTGAGGAAAACGACATAATGCTGGAATTAAACAAGAGAATTGGGAAATTTAATGGGACAACAGCAATGTTGTTCCCATTGTTGAAGGAAAGAGAAATTTCGAGACGAGTCAAGATGGTGATGTACACAAGTACACTGAGGCCAATACTGACGTACGGACATGAAGCATGGGCTCTTAATGCGAGAGCAAATAGCAAGTTGGAGGCATGCGAGATGCGCGTGTTGTGACTGATTAGAGGAGTAACAAGAAGAGACAGGAAGAGAAATGAGGAGGTTAGGGCGGATTTGGGCGTGAGAAGCGTGGTAGAGCTTGTGGAGAGAGGACAGCTGCGGTGGTACGGACATGTTAAGAGGATGGAGGAGCAACGAGTGCCCAGAAAATATCTGGAATGGATATCGGAGGGGAGAAGAAGTGTGGGAAGACCTAAAGTTAGATGGAGCGACAACGTGGCGTGGCAATGATGAAGAAAAAAAGGAAATTCAGGATGTAGATGCGTCTGAGATGTGGATGGACAGAAGACGTTGGAGAAGTTTCGTGCAGAACAACTGACAGATGCATGCATCTACAGGAGATTGGTGAGAAAAAGGTAAGAAATATATATATATATATATATATATATATATATATATATATATATATATATATATATATATATATATATATATATATATATATATATATATATATATATATATATATATATATATAATATATATATATTAATATTAATATAAATTATTTAACATGGAAATAAATATGTATATCAGGCAGTAAAAAAAAACAATTTTATTTATATATAAATATTTGAAAGAAATGTCACATTTTGGTTGGTTGTATTCAATTTTGCAAAAAACATTGGAAGGATTCGGATCGGATTCAGTTCGGATTCAATTCAAGCTTTTACATGGATTCAGTTCGGATGGTTGAGAATTTCAAACAGACGGTTTCGGTTCGGATTCGAATCCAAAGGTGCTGGATTCGGATTCGGATTTGGATTCGAACATTTCCACACACCCGGATTCGGATTCAGATCGAATCCAAAAGTTGCCATATATATATATATATATATATATGTATATAAATATATATATATATATATATATATATATATATATATATATATATATATATATATATATATATATATATATATATATATATATATATATATATATATATATATATATATATATATATATATATATATATATATATATATATATATATATCATTGAAAATAATCTTAAATATATGTTTTTGAGAAAAGTGCAAAAATATCTTTGTTTAAAATTAGATTGTCTTTTTTGAATACCTAATATAAATATTTTGGCTAAAAAATGTTAGAACATAAAAATAAATCAGGTAAATATTATATATACAAATAAAATTTAAATATTGCTTTTAAAGCTGAAAACAGTAAACAAAAAAATTAAACATAAAAAAACATAGCTATGATTTTTTTTAAAAAGTGGTTTTTATCCACCCAGCCCGGGGTGGTTCCATACACACTGTTTTCGTTGACAAGGTGCTGTCTAAGGCTTTTTGACTTGTTAACTATCCTACTTATACTAACTCTCCAATCTCTTTCTACCCGTCGGACTGTTTGTCTCTTCTTTATTTGTCATATTCTTACTGTGGACATTGAGCAGAGCTCATTCGACACGTCTTTCTTTATGAAAACTCATCATTTCTCTGTCCAACTATGATAGGGTGCCGAATGAATATTGATATTGATTTTTTCCCGATACTATCGAAGAAATATCGGTGATATTTTTATGGTGATATATCGATATTTCATCTTCGGTATCGAATCATCGATATTTTTCAATTATCTTTTTCGAATCTTTAAGAATTTTATAACATAAAATCTCTTCTTTGCAATAAAGTTGCGAAAAGAATATTTTTTTAAAAAAATCTTATTTTTAGAATATATGATTTTTAGTATTTTTTAGTGTAGGAAGTGTAGGGACATGTAAATGAAACAAATTTAATAACATTGAAAAGCCTAACGTTTGTATAAATTTATAATTATTAAATAATGTCTGTGTGTCTAATTCTAATGTTCGACTGCTGTGGCCATAAAAGAAAAGTAAATATTTTCGTAAAATAAATATCAGTTACAAATAGAGCGATTTATTGGATTAAAAGGATAATTATTTACAAAAATTCAAAATGTTATAAAAGGACAAATTTCGAATAGGTCGTCTCCTGTTATCAAAGCCTTCATCGGATATAACTTCCCGTTTGGTCTATCTCGAGAAAATTAAGAATTTAAAAATTTTAGGCGAGCCACACATAGGACGACGACCACTAAGAAGCATTTATTTATATATATACAGTATATATATATATATATATATATATATATATATATATATATATATATATATATATATATATATATATATATATATATATATATATATATATATATATATATATATATATATTTATATAATATTTTGATATCTTTTTTTATATATATATATATATATATATATATATATATATATATATATATATATATATATATATATATAGATATTTATATATAATAACTTAATATATATATATATATATATATATATATATATATATATATATATATATATATGTGCCACCACTCACGGGCAGGGCCCTTTTATAGAAGGGGCAAAAAAATAAAAAAAAAAACAAAAAAAAAAGGAAAAACCCATCGTGTCCGTTTTCTAACATTTCCTCAGATGGGCGGAGACGCGGGACTTACGAGAAAGATTGAATACTGCAAGAAAAATAGATAAAATCAGGGGTTTCACCAAACAGATGCCGCTGAAAAAGGCACCGCAACGAGTAATCCTAGAGTCTCCAATATTCATGTGAGGGTAAGGCACCTCTTGTGTTACGAGGGCGACGCAGTGGTGGAGGAATGTGAGAGGTCAATTCTCTCGAGCACCTGCCGTTGTAATACCTATAGAAAAAGAGATATAGCGCCAATGTCACGTCGCAGAGAAAGAGTCAATTGAGTCAGAAAGTATTGGACAGTTGATAAGTCTTTTCCTTAGCCTCAACACTATTCAAAAAGGGTGGAACCGGATCCACCCCAAATGTGATAATAATTTTTCCCATACAGGGGTGAATAAGACCCTCATATAACTGGAGTAACTGAGCAGAAGAAAAAAATCACGCAATCTGAACAGAATTCCCATCTTCTTTGAGGCATTTTAGCAACCGATGTGATATGAGGTCTCCAAGACAATTCACTATTTATATTTAGTCCAAGAATGTTTATGTTGCTTACAGGTGAGACATTAGAGCCGTCGAAGGGGATAGGAAAGTTGGGAGGTGTTTTAGAGAGGGAGATATGAAGAAGTTGAGTTTTAAAGAGTTGAATTTCACAAGATTGCGGTTACCCCACTGAGAAATCCCGACCAGATCGACAAGAATTGAATCGGAAAGATGTGGACGAGAGGCAACTCAAGATACAAACGAGGGAACACATTTGAAATGAGTTGAAGAATGGAGATTAAGTCATCGGTATAAGAGTAAACAGAGTTAAAGTTAATGAAGAGTAGAAATAAAGTTGGAGATAAAACAGAACTCTGAGTAACATAATAAGAAAGGAGAAAGAGGTTGCTCCATCAACAAGAGCTGAAATGGAGCGATCTGAAAGAAAACTAGACAAGAGTAAGCAAAGCGAAAGAGGAAATCCAAAGGAAGGTATCTTAGGGAACAGCGAAGCGAGCCATGCCCTGTCAAAAGCCTTGGATATATCAAGTGCTACTACACAAGACTCCCCATAGTTCCTAAGAGAAAAAGTCCATAGATCAGTGATATATATATATATATATATATATATATATATATATATATATATATATATATATATATATATATATATATATATATATATATATATATATATATATATATATATATATATATATATATATATATATATATACAATTTCTTTGTGTATATTATTTTTAATTAAATTATAAATTAAATATTCGGAAATCAAATTCCTTCTTATTAAAGACATTTCAGAAATTGTTCAGTTAACTTGCATACGAGTAGGCGCTTATTAAATACGAATTCTTTTAACTTTATTAAATTGAAAAGAGAAAGAATTGAATTGGAAGATGCCACCGGATTCGAAATTTTGTCTATAGATAAAAGAATCTGATATTCCGTGAACTGAACTGATTTTGTCTCCGGTTTGCCAATCAACTAAATTTTGGTGCAAAACCTCCACTAATAGTAATTGTAAATTTTATAAATGAAGTTTATAAGAATATTGAAAATCTTTGCTTATTTTTAACAATTTTAGACTATTTCATTTAAAAAAATTTAATTAAAATTGGTATTGATAGCAAAAATTAGTGAAAATAAAAATTACATTCGGAAAATTAAAGCGGCAAAAGCTTATGATAAAAACTTATTTTATTTATGTTTCTTTATCACTTTTGAACGCATTATAAAAGTTCATATTCTATATTTCGACATATAAATCCAAAAGAAACCTAGATTCATTGAAGCTTCTCCAGTGATTCACTCTTCACCTGTATGCAAGAAGCCTGAAACTTTTAAAGCTTTTTAATGAAACGTAGATTTGCTTTCTTTGATATTTATAAACATTTTAACGCTGACAAGATATTAGGGAACATTATGAAATAATTTAGAAAGTTCAAAGGGAGCAGTGTTTTACTTATAAATAAGGGACGTGCTTCCTTGCTTCATGTTAATCTTTAAAGGAGCATACGGCCTCTGTTATGATTCAAGATTTCTGATTTATCATAACATTGATTTCAATAATAATCAAGTGGTTTTTAAGCTGTGCATATAATAATAATAATAATAATAATAATAATAATAATAATAATAATAATAATAATAATAATAATAATAATAATAATAATAATAATAATAATAATAATAATAATAATAATAATAATCGAAGAGAAGAGAAGAGAAGGCTTATGAATTAGTTCGAATTTTCTAATTTATGACTTTCCATAAAAGACGTTCGAAGTAATTTTTTTTTTTTTTTTTTTTTTTTTGTGTGTGTGTGTGTGAAAAAAAGGCGAGTTTTTCTTTCCATGGAAATTAGCTCTGCTTTTTCTTCTTTTTCTTTTTGCTTCTTTTTTGAGAGTTGGAAGCAAAACAGGCTTGTTTTCGTCAAGGAAAAAGTTGTGGATATGCTTAAAACACACACACACACAAACACACCTTCACACACACACACACATATATATATGTATATATATATATATATATATATATATATATATATATACATATATATATATATATATATATATAGCTATATATATATATATATATATATATATATATATATATATATATATATATATATATATATATATATATATATATATATATATATATATATATATTCTACACCATTCTACACCATCTCCCAGGTAGGACTTTCGCCCTGTCAGTTGGGCCAGCATCTTCTTTCCTTTGGCCTCGAAACTCTTGATCCCAGAGCACTCTAGAAAACTCTTTCTCAGCCCAATGGTTTTCGATGCTAGTCCTTGAGTTATACACTCAGGTAGGGTTTCACCCTTTCAATGGAACTAGCATCTTCTTCCATTTGGCCTAAAAACTCGTTCTCCCAGAGCTCTCTAGCTCTATAAATGTGAGAAGAAAGTTTTATATTATTTTATATATATATATATATATATATATATATATATATATATATATATATATATATATATATATATATATATATATATACGTAATTATCCGAAAATATTTCATTTTTTGAAAAAATATTTAATATATAAGTGATCTTCCGACTGTCCTTTTATGCCAGTTTATTTTTATTGTAAATTTAAAAATTATATATATATATATATATATATATATATATATATATATATATATATATATATATATATATATATATATATATATATATATATATATATATATATATTTATATTTGTATATATATATATATATATATATATATATATATATATATATATATATATATATATATATATATATATATATATATATATATATATATATATATCAAGGGCGGTTATTAATTTTATGACTTTACCATAAAAGTAAGTGTCTTTCATAAAAGAGTCGGAAAGGCAAAAAATTTAATAGATTTCACTGCCAACGGAAAAAATTGAATGCCTCACTCTGTATATATATATACATATATACCATATATATATATATATATATATATATATATATATATATATATATATATATTAAATCTGTGTCTACCTAACCACACTTTATCCTAACCTAGACTTAAAAGCCGTACAGTACGACCTATCTAGACGGATCGTCGTTGCCGTAGACCTAGACCTAACCTAGATTGATTGTCGTTGCCGTAAACCTAAGACCCTAACCCAATGGATTTTGTTTGTCCACAAGTAGGACCTAAATTTTGTTGCTTGAAGTACGCTTTAAGCTATTAGTTATGATATATTTAACATTAAAAAAAATAAAATAAATTATAAAAAAATATATATATATATATATATATATATATATATATATATATATATATATATATATATATATATATATATATATATATATATATATATATATATATATATATATATATATATATATATATATATATATATATATATATATATTAAATAAAAAAACCTTACGAGAGCTTCAATGAATGAGATAAAGGGATCTTCTTTATATTTTCTTAAATAACGTAAAATAATAACTTAATCTTAAACTTTTATTAAAAGACAAGCGGGCTTCAGGACACATTGTAAATCGCTTTTGACAAATACTTTTAGGAGAGCGGAAATAAAAATTAAAATTTTCCTTATAAATACTGCATTCCTTATCACAAACACAAGTTTTAGACTCTAAAATTAACTTATTAAAACATTAATAATGCTAGCAACGTTGTTTTATCAGAAATTATACAATCTAAGTCTAACACACCCACTTTCAATAAAGGTCAAAAAGAAACTGCTTCCATAACTGTCCGCAAGATCACTTTGAATAAAAAGGACAAATTCTGGCAACCAAGGACAAATTCTAATAAAATGGACAAATTCTGACAACCTGGAGTTTAATACCAAATCTGTCAGGATATCATATTAAAGCCATATATATATATATATATATATATATATATATATATATATATATATATATATATATATATATATATATATATATATATATATATATATATATATATATATATATATATATATATATATATATGTGTGTGTTGAGATGCAGAATGGAAAAAAAAATTCTGATTTTAGAGATTGCCAGTTGTGTACAATCAATTTATCTCAAAATGTTATGTGCCAATTTTAGGCTTCATCCGAGGTTGTTAACACATCGCGCTATGGTCCTAAATATATAATGGAAGCTTCCTTAAATATTACATACTAAAGTTTTTTACGAAACCTTTTAATTTTAAAATGGCTGTTTTATAATAAAACTGAAATATATTTGTTTGTCATGTGTTGCGCTGCGCCTGCATCTTTATGTCTTTACTATTGATGTAGCGGATGGTGATTTTTGACTATCCGCGGATGCGGATAGTAAAAATCACTATCCGCGGATTGAGGATGAGGATTTTAGAGTCTTAGCCACAAGTACTTTATATATATATATATATATATATATATATATATATATATATATATATATATATACATATATATGTTCTTTCTATATATATATATATATATATATATATATATATATACAAAAATATATATATATATATATATATATATATATATATATATATATATATATATATATTTATATATATATATATATATATATATATATATATATAATATACCATATATATATATATATATGTATATAGAATATTTTTATATATATATATATATATATATATATATATATATATATATATATATATATATATATATATATATATATATATATATATATATATATATATATATATATATATATATATATATATATATATATATATATATATATATATATATATATATATTTATATATATATAATATATATATATATATATATATATATATATATATATATATATATATATATATATATATATATATATATATATATATATATAGGCCAGACCATAGAAAGATACATGAATGTAACTAGAGAACTTTTTTAAAAAAAATATTCTTTTCGCAACTTTATTGCAAAGAAGAGATTTTATGTTATAAAATTCTTAAAAATTCGAAAAAGATAATTGAAAAATATCGATGATTCGATACCGAAGACGAAATATCGATATACCACCATAAAAATATCACCGATATTTCTTCGATAGTATCGGGAAAAAATCAATATCAATATTCATTCGGCACCCTATCATAGTTGGACAGAGAAATGATGAGTTTTCATAAAGAAAGACGTGTCGAACGAGCTCTGCTCAATGTCCATTTTAATAATATACAGTAAGAAGAGTGATGTAACAGTCCGACGGGTAGAAAGAGATTGGAGAGTTAGTGTAAGTAGGATAGTTAACAAGTCGAAAAGCCTTAAACAGCACCTTGTCAACGAAAACAGTGTGTGTGTGGGTAAATAAAAACCATGTTTTGAAAAAAAAAAATAGCAGCCATGCTTTTTAATGTTTAATTGTTTTTGTTTCTTGTTTTTCTGCTTTAAAAGCAATATTTAAGCTTAATTTGTTTATATAATAATTGCATCATTTATTTTAATGTTCTAACACATTTTTTAGCCAAAATGTTTACATTAAGTATTCATAAATAGACAATTTAATTTTAAACAAAGATATTTTTGCCCTTTACTCAAAAACATATATTGAAGATTATTTTCAATGATTTATATATATATATATATATATATATATATATATATATATATATATATATATATATATATATATATATATATATATATATATATATATATATATATATATATATATATATATATATATATTGGTTTGTGATAGCGGAATGAGAGAGTGTTGTGTTATGTCTCACCTGGCAATTCAATTTGTATATGGATGGGGTTATGAAAAGAATTTGAGGTGGGGATGGCAGGGAAATGGTGTTAGAATGGTGGAGAATGGGGATGAGTGGAGGTGCCCCTACCTATTATGCGGATGATTTGGTTTTGGCGAACCTGAAGAGAGTTTGAGAGGATTGATAGAGATTTGGCAGGGTGTGTGAAAGGAGGGCTTGAAAGTAAACGTGGATAAAAGTAAGGTTATGGTTGTAGTGAGGACACTCCTCAGTGAAGTTATGTTAGATGGTGAGCAGCTGGAACAAGTGTCTGAGTTTAAATATTTAGGGTATATGTTGGATGAGAAGGGAACGGACAATGCAGAGTGTAGTAAGGAAAGTTGTGAATGGCAGGAAGGTGGCTGGTGCAATTAAATCGTTGGTGAATGCAAAAAGGACTAAGTCTTGAGTGTGCTAGGGTCTTACAGAGGGTATGTTGTTACCTGTGTTGTTGTATGTATAGTAGAGACTATGGTCTGGAATAAGAAGTATAGATCTAAGAGTTCAATGTGTTCAGATTGTAATCCTGAGGTGTGCTAGGTGTCGAGAAGAATTGATAAAGAGAGGAATGAACGTATTAGAGAGTGGTGTGGTGTGAAGAAAGGGGTAAATGAGAGAATAAACGAGTATGTTTGGAATGGTTTGGTCATGTGGAAAGGATGAATGATAGAAGGTTGTTTAAGCGGATGTATAGTGGTGAGTGTATTTGGGAACCGACCGGCTGGGAGGCCGAAGAAAAGGAAGTGGATTGAGTCGGTGAACGAATGTCTGAGAAGGAGAGAAATGTGAGTTTGGCAGGAGCGAGAATAAGGTGCATGATAGGAGAGAATGGCGGGATGTTGTATGGAGGCATGGTTGTGGCCCACCTGGGCCAGGGGATAAACATACATTGACGATTTACCATAGTGAGGTTCCGTCGCGGTCCCATGAAGTCTAGGGTGGATTTCTGTCTGTGACGAGCTCTCACTAATTAATGGTACAGAGGGCGGTAAGGCTGGGCTTTCTTTTCGACGTTTGTCATGTTCTCCTACTGCTTTTTTTTTCCGATGCTTGTACAGCACCCCCAATCTTGGGGCAAAGAGGAAGGTGAAGAAAGAGAAAAGAAGAAAGATATATATATATATATATATATATATATATATATATATATATACTCTTATATATATATATATACTCTATATATATATATATATATATATATATATATATATATATATAGGTAAATACCCTTGGCATGTATAATATTTTTATTCACTAGTATAATATTTTCTTATCACAAAATTAAAATTTCTTTAAAAACATTTTTCTAAATTTATTTACAAAATATACACAAGACAATTGAGCTTTCGTCTTACATCATCGTAAGACCTCCTCAGAATCTACATGGAATTAACCTAAGAAAAATAAAAAAAAAATTATTTTAAAAAATTGGTTGGTTGTTTCTTAACTATCCTTCTTCTTGATGTTTCCCAAAATGTTAGAAGTAAGTAATATGGAACTCTGAATATCATCCAGTTTTATGTCTCCAGGAATCCTGTTGAAGTTCTTTGAATTATAGATGATTACTGACTCCAATATTTTTCTTTTCTTAGTATGATTACAAAATAAAATGGGAGCCGCTTCTTTTATATTGATTTTATGGTTATGTTCGGACCGATGAGTGGTTAAAGCAGAATTAGTGGAGTCATTAATTAAATCTGATTTATGCTGATAAATTCTTCTATGATAGTCATTAGTTTCACCTATGTAGACATCTTGGCAATCATGAATTATCTAATTTGGAAAGACTCTAAACATCTTTTATTCTCTGTTTACAGAAAACCTATACAGCTTCTTCTTCTTACATTCATTGGTTTTCTTCTCATACTTTTAACACTAAACTAGCCACTCTCACATCTCTCTATCTTCGTGCTTTTAATATCTGTTCACCTATTAATCTTTCTACAGAAACAAAATATCTTTTTTCTACATTTTCAAAATTAAAATACCCTCCTTATGTAATAAATTCAGCTTATCACAAAGCTAAATCAAAATATTATAATAGTAACCCTCCCCGTACAAAAACAAATTTATCATATCTTCCTATTATATATTACCGACTCCGGCTCCGCCTCGACTCCGACTCCGACTCCGGCTCGACTCCGACTCCGACTCCGACTCCGACTCGACTCAAATTTCAGTTCGACCTGCAAAAAAAAATTTATAATATTTTTTTTGTATATATATATATATATATATATATATATATATATATATATATATATATATATATATATATATATATATATATATATATATATATATATATATATATATATATATATATTAATATATATATATATATATATATATATATATATATATATATATATATATATATATATATATGAGTATGTTGTTACCTGTGTTAATGTATAGTAGTGAAACTATGGTCTGGAATAAGAGGTATAGATCTAAAGTACAATGTGTTCAGATGGGCAATCTTAGGGGCGTGTTAGGTGTGAGAAGAATTGATAAAATGAGCAATGAAAGTATTAGAGAGTTGTGTGGTGTGAAAAAAGGGTAAATAAGAGAATAAATGAAAGTTCGTTGAGATGGTTTGGCCATGTGGAAAGGATGGATGGTAGTCGGTTGTTTAAGCGGATGTATAGCGGTGAGTGTGTTGGGAATCGACCGGCTGGGAGACCGAAGGAAAAGTGGATTGAATCAGTAATGGAATGCCTGGAGGAGAGAAATGGGAGTTTGGCAGAGGCGAGAAGAAAAGGACATAATAGGAGTGAATTTCAAGGTTTTACCTGGTCCCAGGAATAAACCCCACATTGATGAGATGCCACAGTGAGGGTCCGTCGCAATATCGTGGAGCTCTAGGGTTGATTTTCTGACTGCGCTGAGTTCTCACTAAATGGTAAAAGGGGGCGGTAAGGCTGGGCTTTCTTTTGAAGTTTCGTCATATTCTTCTACTACTTTTCTGTTTCCAGTACATGCTGTGCATCTTATCCCCTGTCTTGGGGAGAGAAGGTGGGCCATGATTTATATATATACAGTATATATATATATATATATATATATATATATATATATATATATATATATATATATATATATATATATATATATATATATATATATATATATATATATATATATATATATATATATATATATATATATAGTAGTAATGGGGCTAGTTCGTAGGCTAAAAAGGTCACAGCGTTCTGAGTGTTATCAGTGATAACTGATAAGAACACGTGTTTCGAGATAAGGTAATGGATTTCGTAATTATTTTTATTTATGTATTATTATTATTATTATTATTTTTATTTTTATTTATTATTATTATTATTATTATTATTATTATATTATTATTATTATTATTATTATTATTATTATTATTATTATTATTATTATTATTATTATTATTATTATTATTATTATTATTATTATTATTATTATTATTATTATTATTATTATTATTTATTTATTTTCATTTTATGTTTATTTCTTTATTTTTATTATTCTTCGTTAGCGTTAGCCCTGCCCCTCTCAGCCCAGCGTAGCACCGCACCAACCCCTGCCCCACACAGCACCGACCCCCGATGCGCGGTCGCGACGTGTCGGTTGCGGTTCCGACTCCGCACCGCTCTGACTCCAACTTGGTTCCGATTCCGACAGCAAAGGCGACTCTGGTTCCGCCCGTTCTCGGACTCCGACTCAGTATATATATATATATATATATATATATATATATATATATATATATATATATATATATATATATATATATATATATATATATATATATATATATATATATATATATAAATAAATATATATATATATATATATATATATATATATATATATATATATATATATATATATATATATATATATATATATATATATATATATATATGTATAAATTTATATATATATATATATATATATATATATATATATATATATATATATATATATATATACTATATATATATATATATATATATATATATATATATATATATATATATATATATATATATATATATATATATATGTGAGTATATATATATAGGTGAAATGATTTTTAGGCTCAGGCTCAGGCTCAGGCTCAGGCTCTGGCTCCGGCTCAATATCTACATGGGTTAGAGTTATCGTATCGGGTTAAAATTTGGAGGGGTGTTAGATGGTGACGACGAGGTTACGTCCCCGTGGGTTCCCAGAAGGGAGACCCCATCCCCTTAAAAAATCGAAGTGTTCGTAGAAGGCTGAAATTTGGTGAGAGGATTCAGAGTGTAATTTCTAGAAAGAGTTGGTATCGGATTCGGAGGAGTTGGCATCGGCACCGGTGATGGCTCCGGTGCGGTGCCGAGTTAATAAACAGTCGTATAACAACAATGTTGGTGTCCTTATGTAGGTTATCGAGTTTGTAGATCTCGAATATGAGGGTTATAAGACCGTATAGTGTGTCTAGGACCCCCCATTATGGGGTCCCGACTGAAAAATTGAGCACAGAGTGCAAAACAGAGGTCGAAGGAGGAAGAAAGAAGGATGAAGGATGAATAAGGAAGGAAAGAATGGAGAAGGAGTCTGACTCAGAGGAGTAGGAGTTGACAGCCGCACCGGTGCTGGCTCCGATGCGGTGCCGAGTTATTAAATATTTGTGTAATGATACAATATTGGTGTCTTTATATATGTTATTAGGTCTGTAGATTTCGAAAATAATGGTTTCAGAACCATAAAAAAAAAAAATAAATAAATAAATAAATAAAAATTTCTTATTCTTTTTATGTTTATAACTTACAAATTTACGTTTTTACATACCCTAAAGCAGTAAATCAGTAAATCAGTAAATCAAACAGCCCTCCTCACCCCTTCCGTGATCTATTGATCTATTGATTCAAGTCATATTTTTTAGTAAAATTGTCATGTTTTACATACCCTAAATCAGTAAATCAGTAAATCAAACCACCCAACCTACACTCCTGTCCAACCATGATCTATTGATCTATTGATCTATTGATCTATTGATTCAGGTCATATTTTTACTAAAATTATCATGTTTTACATACCCTAAATCAGTAAATCAAACCGGCCATACCACACTGCCCACATCATCCATGATCTATTGATCTATTGATCTATTGATTCAAGTCACATTTCGAGTATCATTTTGGATAAACATAACATAAAAACAAATTCTTTATACACTGATCAACGAATATATGCTAACGTAACAAAGTTTTCACATTAATAAAGCTTAGCGTCATCTGAACTATGAATATAATACACAACGACAAACCTGACATGCCTTAAACATGAATAAACTGTTAACGTTAACAAAGTTCCACACTTAACAACAGTAAAGTAACTAACATAGCATACAAAGACGTAACCTATTCACACTTTGTCAAGCATATCTCTAACATAACAATGTTAATTTATATTAACATGGTAATATTTAACTAAAATTTATCACAACATTGGTTAATTATCATACTGATCAACGAATATACTCTAACGTAATAAAGTTTCCACATCAATAAAGCTAACATAGCGTAACATGAACTAAGAAAATAATGTACAACGACAAACCTAACACAACTTACACACGAATAAAATGTTAACATTAACAAAGTTCAACACTTAACACCAGTAAAGTAACTAACATTGCATGCAAAACGTAACCTATTCATACTTTTTCAAACATATCTCTAACATATTAACGTTAATCTTACACTGACACAGTAACATTTAGCAAAAATGTATCATAACCTTGTCCGATTATCATACAGACCAACGAATATATGCTAACGTAACAAAGTTTTCTACATTATCATAGTAATATTTAACAAAAATTTATCATAACCTTACTTAAATATCATAATCCCCAACAAATAATTGCAAACATAACAAAGTTTTATCCAAACATAACATAAAAATAAGTTCTTTGAATAAAATATCATAGTAAAGTGTAATAGTTTACCGAATTTAAAAACAATGATGGTAAATCAGTAAATCAAACCACCCGTCCTAGCCGGCCCCTCCCTATCCACTGTCATGACCTTTTTGATCTGACCAGTCTAATGATTCAGTCACACATCGAGTACCATTTCGGATAAACATAGTACAAAAATAAGTTCTTTATATACTAACTAACGAATATATGCTAACGTAACATTGTTTTCACATTAATAAAGCTAACATAGCATTACCAGAACTAAGAATATAATGAACAATGACAAAACCTAACACACCTTACGCACGAATAAACTACTAAAATTAACAAAGTTCCATACTTAACAACAGTAAAGTACCTAATGCATACAAAACGTAACCTGTTCACACTTTTTCAAGCATATCTGTATATTAATGT
This sequence comes from Trachelipus rathkii, assembly GCA_015478945.1. Lineage (NCBI taxonomy): Eukaryota > Metazoa > Arthropoda > Malacostraca > Isopoda > Trachelipodidae > Trachelipus > Trachelipus rathkii. The sequence continues at coordinate 6,839 of JABUQX010074970.1, read as the reverse complement.
TAATTTTACATTAACACTATTGATTTACGTCCCATTTTGAGTATCATTTCGGATAAACATAGCACAAAAATGAGTTCTTTATATACTAACCAGCGAATATATGCTAACATAACAATATTTTCACATTAATCAAAGCTAACATAACATCATATGAACTAGGAAATTAATGTACAAATACAAACCTAACACAACTTACACACGAATAAACTGTTAACATTAACAAAGTTCCACATTTAACACCAGTAAAGTAACTAACATTGCATGCAAAACGTAACTTATTCATACTTTTTCAAACATATCTAACATATTAACGTTAATCTTACACTGACACAGTAACATTTAGCAAAAATGTATCACTTGTCCGATTATCATACAGACCATCGAATATATGCTAACGTAAAAGGTTTTTTTATCATAGTAATATTTAATAAAAATTTATCATAACCTTACCTAAATATCATAATCCCCAACAAATAATAGCAAACATCTATTGATCTAATGATTCAGATCACATATCGAGTATCATTTCGGATAAACATAGTACAAAAATAAGTTCTTTTTATACCTTTTTTGAATATATGCTAACGTAACATTGTTTTCACGTTAATAAATCTAACATAGCATTACAGAACTAAGAATAATAATGTACAATGACAAAACCTAGCACACCTTACGAATAAACTACTAACATTAACAAAGTTCCATACTTAACAACAGTAAAGTACCTAGCATAGCGTACAAAACGTAACCTATTCACACTTTTTCAAGCATATCTCTAACATATCAATGTTAATTTAACATTAACACTATTATGTATACAATCACATTCGAGTATCATTTCGGATAAACAGCAGTGAGTTCTTTATATACTAACCAGCGAATATATGTTAACATACCTATGTTTTCACATTAATAAAGCTAACATAGCATCATATGAACTAAGAAAATAATGTACAACGAAAAACCTAACACAACTTACTCACGAATAAACTGTTAACATTAACAAAGTTCCTCACTTAACACCCGTAAAGTAACTAACATTGCGTACAAAACGTAACCTATTCATACTTTTTCCAAGCATATCTCTAACATGTTAACATTAATTTTACATTGACAAAGTAATATTTAACAAAAAATTTATCATAACCTTGTCTAATTATCCTTACAGAATAATTGCAAACATAACAAAGTTTTATCCAAACATAACATAAAAATAAGTTCTTTGAATAAAATATCATAGTAAATTGCATTAGTTTACTGATTTTAAAGCAGTAAATCAGTAAATCAGTAAATCAGTAAATCAAACCATCAACCCCTCCCCACCCTCCCCCCATGAACTTTTGATCTATTGATCTAATTAGTTAGTTACATTTCGAGTATCACTTCGGATAAACATAACACAAAAATAAGTTCTTTATATACTAACCATCGAATATATGCTAACGTAACAACTTTTTTTACATTAATAAAGCTAACATAACATAACCTGAACTAAGAATATAATGTACAACGACAAACCTAACACACCATACGTACGAATAAACTACTAACATTAACAAACTTCCACATATAACTACAGTAAAGCACCTAACACTTCATACAAAACGTAACATATTCACACTTTTTCAAGCTCTAACATAACAATGTTAATTTACATTATATAGTAATATTAACAAAATTTAGCATAATTCTGTCTAATCATCCTTTATTAACGAATATAATGCTAACGTAACAAATTTTTTACATCAACTTCGTAATATTTAACAAAAATTCATCATAACCTCGTCTAAATATCATAATCCCCAACGACTAATTGCAAACATAACAGAGTTTTAACCAAACATAACAAAATAACAAAATTTTATCCTGACATAACATAAAAATAAGTTCTTTGAATAAAATATCACAGTAAAGCGTAATAGTTTACTGATTTTAAAGCAGTAAATCAGTAAATCAGTAAATCAAACTACCCATCCCTGCAGTCCCTACCCACCCACCCGCCTATGATCTATTGAAGTGTTGATTTAAGTCATATTTCGAGTTTCATTTTGGATAAATATAACATAAAAATAAGTTCTTTATATACCGACCTACGAATATATGCTTACGCAACAAAGTTTTACCATCAATAAAGCTAACATATCATAACCTGAACTAAGAATATAATGTACAAATGCAAACCTAACATAAATTGCGTATGAATAATCCGCTAACATCCTGAAAATTCCCTACTTATCAAAGGTAAAGTGGCTAACATTTCATACAATACTCGATATGTTCCCACTTTTTCCGCATATCAGCAACAGGTAAAGCCGTATTATCTAACAAAACCCCTTAACAAAGTGACCAATCTATCAAAGATACCAGCATCTTGAACTATGAATTGACACTATCTTCATCAAAGTGTCACTCGTTTCGGGTATAACATCATTTGAACTATGAATAAACGTAGACATTAGCAAAATTCTCGGGCAAACCTAACATTACTCAACAAAAACTTAACCTAGACTTAAAAACGTTGTTACGTTAGCATATATTCGATGGTTAGTATATAAAGAACTTATTTTTGTGTTATGTTTATCCGAAATGATACTCGAAATGTGACATGAATCATGTTGATATATTGATATATCAATAGATCAAAAGGTCATGGGGGGAGAGGGTGGGGAGGGGTTGATGGTTTGATTTACTGATTTACTGATTTACTGCTTTAAAATCAGTAAACTAATGCAATTTACTATGATATTTTATTCAAAGAACTTATTTTTATGTTATGTTTGGATAAAACTTTGTTATGTTTACAGTTATTCGTTGGTCTGTATGATAATTAGACAAGGTTATGATAAATTTTTGTTAAATATTACTGTGTCAATGTAAAATTAACGTTAACATGTTAGAGATATGCTTGGAAAAAGTATGAATAGGTTACGTTTTGTACGCAATGTTAGTTACTTTACGGGTGTTAAGTGAGGAACTTTGTTAATGTTAACAGTTTATTCGTGTGTAAGTTGTGTTAGGTTTGTATTTGTACATTATTTTCTTAGTTCATATGATGCTATGTTAGCTTTATTAATGTGAAAACATTGTTATGTTAGCATATATTTGCTGGTTAGTATATAAAGAACTCATTTTTGTGCTATGTTTATCCGAAATGATACTCGAAATGCGACGTAAATCAATAGTGTTAATGTAAAATTAACATTGATATGTTAGAGATATGCTTGAAAAAGTGTGAATAGGTTACGTTTTGTACGCTGTGCTAGGTACTTTACTGTTGTTAAGTATGGAACTTTGTTAATGTTAGTAGTTTATTCGTGCGTAAGGTGTGTTAGGTTTTGTCATTGTACATTATTATTCTTAGTTCTGGTAATGCTATGTTAGCTTTATTAATGTGAAAACAATTAGCATATATTCGTTGGTTAGTATATAAAGAACTTATTTTTGTACTATGTTTATCCGAAATGGTACTCGAATAGATCAAAATGTCATGGACAGGTGGATAGGGAGGGGCCGGGGAGGAGACTGGTGGTTTGATTTACTGATTTACTGATTTATTGCTTTAAATTCTTAAACTATTACACTTTACTATGATATTTTATTCAAAGAACTTATTTTTATGTTATGTTTGGATAAAACTTTGTTATGTTTGCAATTATTTGTTGGGGATTATGATATTTAGGTAAGGTTATGATAAATTTTTGTTAAATATTACTATGATAATGTAAAAACTTTGTTACGTTGGCATATATTCGTTGGTCTGTATGATAATCGGACAAGGTTATGATACATTTTTGCTAAATGTTACTGTGTCAGTATAAGATTAACGTTAATATGTTAGAGATATGTTTGAAAAAGTATGAATAGGTTACGTTTTGCATGCAATGTTGGTTACTTTCTGATGTTAAGTGTTGAACTTTGTTAATGTTAACAGTAAGTTGTATTAGGTTTGTCTTTGTACATTATTTTCTTAGTTTATGTTACACTATGTTAGCTTTATTGATGTGGAAACTTTATTACGTTAGAGTATATTCGTTGATCAGTATGATAATTAACCAATGTTGTGATAAATTTTAGTTAAATATTACCATGTTAATATAAATTAACATTGTTATGTTAGAGATATGCTTGACAAAGTGTGAATAGGTTACGTCTTTGTGTGCTATGTTAGTTACTTTACTGTTGTTAAGGGTGGAACTTTGTTAACATTAACAGTTTATTCATGTTTAAGGCGTGTCAGGTTTGTCGTTGTGTATTATATTCATAGTTCAGATGACGCTAAGTAAGCTTTATTAATATGAAAACTTTGTTACGTTAGCATATATTCGTTGATCAGTGTATA